>JAMKCH010007535.1:0-84659 GCA_023653785.1 Ophioderma brevispina | reverse complement strand
TTTAGTGTATTGCTCGTTTAGCCAAATTACAGTATTAAAACAACTTGCGCTTTTTATTAAGATATTGCTTTGGCAGAACATGGCTGCTTAATTTTTATTTGGCTTTGTGTAGACATTATGGAATTGCTAATCTGAAGTAGACATGCAGAACAAAATAAAAGTTTAAACATTTTGTTTTGGAGTGCTTTTTTGGTTTATATGTTTTTCTTTTTCGCAATGTTTTGTGTTGCCTGCTTTAGCAGGAAACATATATTGTTCAAGATAAACAAATAGCACTTGGCTTGTTCCATGATTTTGGAACACAGTGGGACACTGGTAACAGCTTAAGTTGGTTACCACGACATAAAATGCGAATGAGAGCAGCATGCACTGGGACCCGCCCCCCATGGATGTTAAATTGTGTTTTTACAATGTTTACAAAATTTTAACATTTTGATATTTTTAGGTAATTTGCACTTAATTACCTTGTTTAGAAGTAATTTGGTTGAATTTGGTGTTTTTTCCTGTTTTACAAACTAATCTTGTTATTGGTTATGGAATTTTGTTACATGTATTAAAGAGGTGTCTGTGATATGTCTTGATGATACATTTGTTAGAATGAATCAAATTATCAGGCAAAAATGCTTGAATAGTTTAAAAAGGTGTAAAAATACTCCCAATGTCAAAACTGTTATGAATGGTGAAAATGTCACACTTTGTGTTCCAACTTCGTGGAATGACTCACAGATACCAACTTGCCAACGGTATAGCTTGTGAGTAGGTTCTATATCTCATACCATTAACTCCTTAGACCTGTGACTTTTGGGTCAAAGGTGAAAAAGGGTCCAACTTAAAGTAAACACAGAGAGTCAATGACACCCCTGTTACTGTTATGATTATAGGGACTAATGTCAAAATTGGATTGAACTTAACATTTAAATGATATAAATAGGTACAGAATACAAAGTCAGTAATGATACACTTTGTGGCTTACAGGTACAGGTTCAAAGGTCAAAAGGGCAATGCAGATGTTCCATGGAACATTATTTATTTTTAGTAAATGGATTCTTAAAATACAAAGCAAAATTAATTTTCTGCAGACAAATTTCCATCGGTACCTGACATTAACAATACATGTTTCCATTCTTTGTGAGTTTGACAATATGCTGGTTTGCTGAGAGGGGGTTCAAATCTTGTAAATGTACAAATATATCAGTCAGCAAATCTACAGCCAGTTTGGATTTCCCCTAGATGCAGAAGTCAAGTACTGTTTTGAGTAGATCTCTATGCAGACTTTATTAAGTGCCATTGATTTGTTGCTCTATACATTATGGGTTTGAATTTATCACCCTGGGGTTAATGGTCACGAATGTGAAGAAGGAAACTATTATGTGCAACTGTTACTCTGTATGCCTTTAGCTAAAATTCTAACATTTTAATTGAAACATTTCAATCACCAAAATTATTTAAATCAATTAAAAAAAAAAAAAACTTTTTATTTTTTTGTCTTATTTAGCCTGTGTCATTAAGGTTCAGGACACCGTTTTCCAAGAATGCCCGGGGTTCCAGGTCACTCGGACAGCCAGGGTTTCCAACCCTATTCTTATATCAAAATTGGCTGCATTCATGTAAAACTGATGGCTTAACGTACCCTCCGAAGGATGGGATATTCTCTTGGTTTCTTGCCCAGCCCAGTTTTATATAAAATCAAGAATTTAGTACCTACCCGAATTAAATCCCAGCAAGTGGCCCTGCCTGAACCCCTGCCCAAAGCAAATAAAACCCCCCCCCAAAAACCCCCATTGATCACACTCTCACCAGAGCATGAGAGCCGTAGCACATTTATATTTATTGGCACTTCGTATTGGTGAATCCCTTACATTTATAGTACGTATGTCCTACAGAGCATGATCACCTCACCATGACTTCACCATTAAGTAGAATAGATACTGAAAGCCTTATTGTACCGATTGTGGTGTCGAACTAAAGGTTTATGGCATATTACATTATATCCTTCGCACCTGTAGTTGGTGGATTCATTTTCTCGGACATCACATCCCGTGTGCTCCTCTGCTATTTAGTGGTTGGCCGCATGCTTTGACCATTATGCATCGAGTTGGTATTTGGCCATATCCCCTGCCCAGTAAACGCCCTTACGCTGGTGTATGTTCGATTCTGTGTCCGAGAATTAAACCACCAACTATAGTGGTATCGCATGGAGCCTTGATCTTACCATTTAACTCCACCAAAGCAGGTTCCTGCATCACTGGTTGTAGTTGTAGACCCCGACACTATGTAGTGGTATGTGATTTGGGTTGTTTACATTAAGATGGTAATGGCAAGCAAATGGCAAAGTCAATTATTCCAATGTGAGTGAGTGTTGTGTGCTTTATTCCATAACTCTATTAACAGAATAAGGCCCTAAAAAAAATTGGTTGATTGGCGTACATGAAAAAAAATAGGGTAGGTAGGTAGGAATTTTTTTTTTTTTTTTATGTTTTTAAATTTAATTAACATTTCCTGTTAACAAACAAAAACAAATGGCACATCTCACTGTCTTTTCGTAACACATCCGTTTTTATTGCATTTTGGAGGTCTCATAATCGCGGTGGAGGCATCAATCTCGATACTAATGAAAATATTTGTTTTAACGTGTTTTTAAAACTTTTTTGTTTTGCAGCAAACAAAATAAATATTTAGGGTCGGGGCGGTAAAAATAGGTCGTCAGGGTTCACCATCCACAATTTTTTTTATGGCCTTAAAGCGGCACTGGCACATTTTTCACAAAATATGAAATTCTTCAATTTGCTCTCAAATGATAAGTCCCTAGGCCATTGGAAGAACAGAGTTTATATTTTTACACATAAAAAATACCATACCCCAAACGATAGGGACCATTGATATGAGTATAAAGACCTCCAGGTAAATTTGTGGCCAACTTTTTTAAGTTTCCAAACTTATTAATCAACAAATGTGTATATTACATGAATATTTTTGACTCGTACTCACTGATATTCAAACCACAAAGGTTATAGACCGATCAAACAGTGTGCATAGCGTGGGAAACATGCATACGGCGTGCGTGTTCTTGTGTTAAATGCCATTTTCGTCGTCTGCTGAATTTATCGTCGCCGGCGACGTTAAATTATAAAATCGGTCTGTTTACCCATAAGGAAGCTGATTTGGTCTTAATCATTTCGGGTGAGGGCTTTTGTATATAAAAGCCTTACAACCATGCAAAAATATCGATTTTGAAAAATCTTGAGGGCGCACTATTTTTCAAATGTGCCAGTGTCTCTTTAAAGCAATAACAGCACATTTCAGAAGAGCTCGACCCCAATTTTCAGAATTTGATATTTTTGCACAGTTATGTTGGTAATTGTCTAGGAAACTAAACCTGCGAACGAGAATGCTCAAAAATGCATATTTATCATAAAAAAAGCGATTTTGTAATTAAAATTGGGATCCCAGATTGTACTTAATGGCAGAGCTGGAAATGCTAAGTTTATGTCCGTCCATGATGAAATAGTGCCACCTCAAGAAAATGACCTCTAAATTGACTTGCCTGAACCAATAAAACAACTAATGGATGAGCGTAGACCCGTACATGGCGCTTTTTCCCGACTATTTCATATTGGAAAGCCGTTTCCAGTAGCCGTTGAATTATTATCAGAGATCTCCGATATTAATTATTTTAATTACAAAATTCCTTCGTTTGCGACACATAGACATATTCGAGCTTAACCATTCACAGGTATAGTTTACTAGCCAGTTACCAATGCAACCGTGTAAAAATCTCGAAATTTTTGAAAAATTGGGGCGCTCTTTAAAAAAAATGTTCTATTATTGCTTTTAACATCCTACAGTGTAGGTGAGAAAGGGTATAATGTAATTATGCCAGCTTAATATGTCTTTGGATCACGAGAAACATCTAAATTTATCCGATTAATCCATAAATCTTAGAGTGTAAAATATCACTGCACAATAGCATGTTTTTGGGTAAAAAGGCACAATTACTTGTGTTTTTTCTTCACATTTGTGTATTGCCATTTTTCAATTTGGTTTGCATCTGCAATTTCAGTTTGGCAGAATTTTCTCTTTTGAATGGGACTGCTTGGAATTTGCCTTCAGACAGATTTGCTTCTTGATATGCTTTTTTACTGAATTTAAAGTTGTTTTGCGTGTTTTGTATAACTAAGAAACACTTATACAATTTATATGACTTTGTTATGATTTATCTTAAAGGTGCCTCGAGAGATTTCAATAACATTTGTTCCTACAAAAAATTTAAAATTCTGATTTTTGCACGAGTATAAAAGCTCTCAATCAACATAGCCCCATCCGAAAGGAGTAAGCTGAGAACTGTTTTCCTTGGTACAACAAATGTGAAATTTTTTAATTTTCCTATAGGAGCAAATAGGAATTTCGGCCTGTTTATATGGAAATATAAGCCTATATACAAATCACCTTTGTTTTTAATTTGGAGTTATTTTCGGTAAGCCAAGTAAAAGGTAGGGAATCTATTCTGTGTCTAATTATATGAGAAGAACTCGGGGAATGGAAAATGGGTATAGGGGGTCGTAATGGGGAAGGGGTGCCTAGAGAGGCAGGGCGGCATCACTGCATATCATAGAAAATATTGATGACTTAAATCCCCTTGGTTGCCCTTCAATCATAGACTAGTCTAAATAAAAGGGACATCGTGACTACTTTACCTTCCCGAAAAGGCCACTGCACTTTCATGTGTTGCCTTCAATGATTATGAATCATAGAACCATTTTTGTAATTTCTCATTAATTCATTGTCCAACCCACACAATACTTCTAGACTGGGCAGAAGTTGTTAGCATCCCGCCAACATTTTAGCCCCTGTCAACATTTTATTTTAAGATTAGCCTTCCCCGCTAACTTTTTAGTCTCCCCCCAACAACAACTGGGGTGTATCTCAAGTAGGCAGTGGCTGAAATCCGAAGTTGGTCATGTCTTGGGTCAAGGTCAAATGTGTCAAACTA
Source organism: Ophioderma brevispina (assembly GCA_023653785.1). Lineage (NCBI taxonomy): Eukaryota > Metazoa > Echinodermata > Ophiuroidea > Amphilepidida > Ophiodermatidae > Ophioderma > Ophioderma brevispina. The sequence continues at coordinate 79,669 of JAMKCH010007535.1, read as the reverse complement.
GGATGGTAAAAATAGGGATAATTTGCTATAAACCTTGTTCAACTGATATCTTTTGATCTAAGCAAGTATGCGTCTGTCCCAACTTCACACCCTATGTCCCACAAGTAGGTGTGATGAGTTTTAGAGGGGGGGGAGTCAAGGTCAAAAGCAGTCAAAAAATGAGGGTTTAAATTGCTATAACACTAGTGCATTTATGTTAGGAATGATAATTTTACTGGATGTGGTCAACATTCAGTGAAAAAAAAAATCAAGGTTTCAGGTCATACAGGGGTCCTCCAAGGTCAAATGTTTGTATGGTCATAAAAACCTGTGTATAGTCCAAACATTGATACCACTTTTTTCAGTCAATTTCAAGTTCTCTTGGTAGTCCAAGGTCACATTATCAGCAAATTTGTAATGTCATGAAACTGTATGAGCGTTGTCAACATTCAGTACCAAAAATTGCGAAGGGTTCATTTCACGTCCTCTGGGGTCACTAAGGGTCAAACACTACAAATGGTTGTGTGGTCATAAATCTGGGGGTGTGTCATCATTGGAACCAATTTTTTCAAAGTCATCTTGGGTCATCCAAGGTCAAATTCACTGCCATGGTTTGTATGTTTCATGACACTTTTGTGGGCCAGGTCAACATTTAGTACCAAAAATTTTGAAGGTCCCTTCCATCACATTTCGCCTATTATCTAAAGTTAGGTACGTTTTTCCTCCTTTTGCTACCGCAATGGACGGGGGATCTCTATGGTTCGAATTGGTAATTTACACAGTGGTCCATAGATTCAAGTTTAAACCACTCATAATAGTTTACTTAGAACATCAGCTTATTTGCTTCTACATACATACAACATAACATACAAGAAAGTATTTATAAGCGCGCTTTATTTATCCAAACAATGATCAAAGCGCTACAAAACAATGCCGTTAACAGCTTAGATACATACCAACATACATTCAATAATGTGATTTTCAAAAATTTTCTTTCTTCTTGAAAACTGCAGGTGATTCTGTATATAGCAATACATTTTCTCATATTGCATGAGAAGGTCCATTAGGAAATGCGTTGACATGTGGCCCGCTATAACGTGATTTTAAAAATTGTGGCAGTGCCACTTGTCAATAGCCACAAGGCTATATTATTAATCTTAACCAATTATAATTTGTATAGGAAAAATGCATAGCTGCACTTTGTAACATATTAAAACCCTTTCTCAATTAGTTGGTGCAACCGTGATCTTAGGATGAGCTATTGATCACCAAAGACACAACCCTAAGAGACAAGATTTCACATACCATTAAAGCTTAGATGAAATGTATTTAACTTCAGGCAGTTGTTTCATTATGTAGACTTTACTTTCTTGCACTCCATATGAAATTGAAGTCTACCGTTAAGAATGAGGACCATTAGACATCCAGACAATTGTATGATTTGTGACAAGTACTTAAAGGTTAATGTGGGGAATTCATCAATCGGGGAAAAAGATATGACAATGGTTTCAGATCGACTTACGTTTTTACTTGCCAAAGTTTAAAAAATGTGAGGTCTTTAACAAGAAACAAAACATGTTTTCAAGGTTAAAATTTTGTTGTTATTCAAATCTGCAGTCAAAATGCAAATGTTGGTGGCGTTCCGAGATATCCATTTTGGGGTATTGCGTAATGCTGAGTCCCCAAGAACCTAGTGGTATTTTTTGCTGATAATTGCATCTTGCCTTTGATAAAAAAAAAAAAGTCTTCTCAAATATTTTGCAGTTTGACAAAATTTAATACTATATTCTTGTGGGTATGTGTCTTGGGCATACGATTACTTTTCAACAATGTCACCCTTTTCGTTTTTTTTTACTAGGTTCTCGAAACGCAAATTTTAGGTAAAATTGATTCTTCGCAAATTGATAAAAAAAAAATTTTCGCAATTTTTAGACGGAAAGAAATTAATACCATGACTATTTAGGGATTGCATTGGCCTAAATCGATTCAATTTTCAACCCCTAGTCATTATTTTTCTTGTAGTTCCAATTTTATTGAACACCAATATTTTTTTCACGCACTGGAAAACCCAAGGGGGAGGGGAAACATTTGTGTTGTATTTTTTGGAATTGGGGTTCCTATACTTGCTTGAAGCAAGTAGTATCAATTGAAGTTTATTAAATTCCCTGCATAACCTGACAGTTAAATCATCACTGTAATCCTTCCTTTCCAGAGTTGTAATTGTGCAAAGCCAATTTTTTTTTTCAAAAGTGCTAAATTTTGAATGTTGTTTGTCACGGGACATGTCAAATTTGAATGGTTCTGGTGTGCAAATTATGAAATAATCGATAAAACAAATACTTGGATCCATAAGTTACTACCTTTAACTGATATATTAACATTATAAAGGGTCATATATATGTATATTGTAGACTCTGTAAATATTCAAAGTTGGTAGGTGAACATTTTTGTCACCCAAAAAGTGTGATTTTTGGGCAAAATTGGCCACAAATCAATATTTTGTAGCAAAATGGTGTATGATACAGGGTTTTTGATTAAAAATTCATAATCTATGAACATTTTTACCCTAGAAAACACATCTTAAAAATTAAACATGGTTGTTTTTGCTCCGAAATGAATTTTTTCACACTTTGGCACTAAAACCTAAGTCAATTCTGAAACCATGTCATATATGGATTTGGGGGTTTCGGTAGAACTCAACTTCCAATGCTCAGAAGTAGAAAATATGATAGATCAAATAGTATCAACAAATGATTAGTGAGAATAAAATTAACCACTGAACACATCACTATTACTCTTCTAACCGGAATAGATTTTGTCGTGTTATTGCAAGAGGTTGTAAGTGCAATAGCTGCATTTGACAGAAAATCCTGTCAAACATACTATTATGGCCCAGTCCTTTGACATGGCTCTTGAAATTGTTCTTCACGAGCCCACTGACTTCAAGGAAGTAATTAAAGAAGTCATCCTAACTAACAATGGCAGCACACAGATGTATCCATGGCAGGCACACGAATGTCATCACTGGCAGCACACAATGTAATCACGTGGCAGCACACGATGTATCACATGGCAAGCACACAGATGTATCACATGGCAGCTTTGCACTTACGACCTTCAAACACACTCACTAGAGGATTTAATATTTCCACTGTGATATTTATTATTTTTGAATGACCTTGTAATTTTTTAATCTGCCCAATACCCTGCTGAGGTACTTGTATGCTCTGTTAAATATGAGATAATGCCCCAGGTGTGGAATGCCAATCTTTTGAAAAGATAACAATATCCAAAATACTGTAGAATTACAGTTTACATGTTAGATTGACATCTGGACATTGAGTTTACTGAATTTCATTCCTCAAGGCAATTAGTGATGAAATGCCAAGTCCACGTATTCCACATTTCATGTACAAATCCCACATACATGTACTGTAGATGATTTTGAAAATTTCCAATTACCTTATTGTCTGTAACAATGCCCCCAGGGATTGATATTTTTTAGAACGAGTGCATTATTGTAGGTCCGGGAGAGGGGAAGGTCGGATTTCTTTGGCATCGGTGTGTGCCAACATGTACAGCAATTCGGAAAATTAGTTGAGTTGAGTTTGGGTGGTGTCTGTCGGCTGCTGAAGACCATTCACGCCGCTGTCCTGTTAACAAACAAAAACACAAAAGACGGGAAGTACTTGTCCAAGAAAAAGGACAAATCGTACATAAGACTAGGATAGGCTCATGAAACTTATATTCAATCGAGGACCAAAAAGAACTTTAACTCTTAGCAAATACATAATATCAGCTGTGCCACACTCTAGGAACCCAGAATGAATCTATGTTAGTGGGATATAACCCACCAACACAGAGGATTAGCACTCTATATAAATAACCAATAAACAGTGTATAATAGATTCTATGGTGTTTTAGGTCATGATAGGGTTATTTTTCTGTCATAACTGTGCAAAAACCGTTTGCTTCAAAAGGCATACCTGTAAAATGATTCCCATATTAACTTCACAAAAACATGCGATGACCTATGACAAATCGGCTCTTGGAAAGGAAATTTGAGCAAAATGTGGTTCGACATGAGCCAGCTCCTGCCAATGTGTCAGGTATAAGTTGTGTTGCAATGAGCGTAGTATTCTTGTGTACGTTTGTAGATGTTCATACTTGGACCTCGTGAAGTCGATATGCATGGTAGGACACCAAATACATGAGAATGAGACTAAATTCGAATAAATAACATTCTAGCAGTCTAGGGATTTTCGAAATGGCGCAAAAATAGAATTTTCAAATGCATTTTTCTCCAAATTTCTTTTACAAACTAAAAGATCGCAGAACAAAATTGCTTAAAATGATGTCTACTTGCCGTATGGTAAAAATTGAAGTAATTCATCAAGCGGTTTTGGGGAATCGATCAGGCAGAATGGGCCAAAATAATGGCGATTTAGGGATTTTTTTTCATAGAGCTCGGCAACCTCCAAAATCCCAAATCTAGTATTGAACATTGGGTGTCTTTCCCCCTGTGTAGGTCATTTGTTCAGCGAAATTTAGGCTCCTAATTATTCTTATAGCTAGCACCATCTGAGTAGAGCATAAATACCATGGTGCTGCACACACAAAAAGGATTGATGTACAAGTACTACAACATTGACAATGGTTGCATCCATGGCTGTGTGAAAATAGCATACTGGTCCACTAAAATGGTCAATTTAAGACATTTTATCAAGAGCAGATGTAATTTCTTTGAAACTCTGCACTTATCAAAGGTATCCTCACTTAAAGGTGCAACGAGAGATTTCACATATCAGGTGTCCCTAAAAAAATCAATAGTACTGATTTTTGCCATGATGTGAAGCTTTCCATTGAAAATAACCCCATCTGAAAGGATTAATTGTCAAGTGTTTATGTGCATGTATGGCAGGATTTTTGGTATTTTAAGGAACCTTGTTCGAAAAAAGGGCATTTATTAGAGGGAGAGTGGAGCGTTTATTACAGACAATACGGACAATATGGAAATCTTCAATTTTCATGTAAATAGGATATTGTCAACAGTCTCAATTTTGTATATTGTCACTGTTCTTTTTTGGTTTTTGGGTACCAAATAGGTGAGCTTATCACAAATTGGGATAACATGAGAGCAATGTAAGCATCACAGATGCAATGCATGCACCACAGGTAATTTATAAACAGTTGGTGCTTGCAGGCGGAGGTTTGTTTGGTGTATTTCAAAACAAAATTGCTTCCTATTTGTACAAATTAGAGAAACAGTGTGTATATCATGTTTGTAGATTTTTCCCTAAATTGTTAGAAGAGATGGCAGCTAAGTTTGTTTTGTTATTGTTATTGTTTTACATTAATGGTTGAAGTCACTGTAACCATCCAACCACTGTGCAATATTCTTGTTTATTATCAGTCATCTTTATTTGCTTCACATTTACTTAGAATCATTCAGACCACCAGTTTTTCGTCATGGCCCAGACAAGGATGGATTCAGTAGAGGAAGTGCCTGCAACAATTTCAAAGAGATTTTTGGTGATGAACCTAAGTATTGGCTGCTACCTATTCCATCGAAGTAAGTGGAGAAAACTCTTCAATGTTTCAAACTTTCCCCCGAGTCGCCTAAAATTTTCAAAAGGAATCTTGATGTTGTGGGTCATAATTGGTTACTACCACACCAGGATTCCTGCTTAAATGCCTGTGACTTTAGCTACCAATATGTCAAAAAATGTAGACTGATATACTCCATTTCCCTACCTCTGTGCAGTGACGTGAGCGTGAAATTTGATGGTCTCACCAGTAAACCGAAAGCGATGGCGTTTTTACACGCGGGCACAAAGACGGCATATCTTGACGCATGCGTAAAAGCTGCGTTAAGGTTATGACATCACTGCACGGAGGTAGAGAGATGGACCATAATGGCCATTGGCCTCTGGTTGGATAAAAATTGTCCATCTTTAATAGCCTACTTATAGACATTCTAGTGCATTTACAATTTTCCAAGCAATGCACTGTAACTTGAGTAAATACAGCAAATTGAATCAAATAGTGTGTATTTTATAAAAAACAGTGTAAGAAACTGATTGTTATTGAAATGTCATTAATTTTGCAATCTTTCACTTTAATGAAAAGTTAATTGTATAAATGAGTGAAGGCCCTTTGTCAATAAATATCAGGAAAAAAGATGATTTTCAGATTATACCATTGATATGCAAAACTTATGTGTTCATGTTTTCTGATATCTGATGCGATCTGGGAAAACCCACCACATGGTGCAAAATTTATATTTTGAGTTTTGACTATCATTGCAAAGTTTGAAATATAAAGTTTCCATAACTTTTTACTTCTTTCTTCTATGATACACATATCAAAAGTTATGCCTTATACAATCTGACAAAAAATAATGTACAACATAACAGATTTTAAGGTATTTTCTTTATTTTCTCAAAACTGTCCTGCGCGACATGTGGCGGGTTTTCCCAGATCACATCACATATTAGTAGTTGTGTACAGTACTCCCAGGATGTTTTCATGTTGCACACCATTTCAATGGAAAGAACTGTGAACTCTAAAGATGCAGTAATTGTCTAACTAGAGCTTGAAAATAAAAGCCTAAAAGCACTGACATCTGTTCACACCCCTGACCAAACAAAGTATAGGCATTAAATGTCTTTCTTTTCCTCCTTTTTTAGTAAAGGGGATGGTGTATCGTATCCTATTCAAGCACGAGATGAAGATTCAGATAGACTTCTGGATACTGGAGCTGAGAGTGATGTCCTTAGTGGACAAGAAGATGATGAGGAGAGACATACAAAAGGTGCAGGTCCTTGTGCATGTGTGCACACCACTTTTGCCTATCTAATAAAGCAGTGGTACATGACAAACCAAAATGTTTCTGATTCTGCTTTTTAAAGGTGCCCTGCCCAACTACAATCATAATAATAATAACTCTAACATGATAGTTAGGGGGAAGGTTTAAATATAATATTCATTAGGTTATAATGAGTTCTTATAATTATTTAAATTAATTAATATTCCTATCCTTTCTTATTCTAATGGATTATCCTTCATTTGCATAAATTAATATTCATATTCTTTTGTTATCCAAAAAAGGAATAAATTCGCAATACAAAGAGAGGCGTTAGGGGGAAGGCATATTTTGCCCTAACGCCATAATGAGTCAATAACAAAAGCCAATTTCCCCCTAAGGCACAGGATAGCAATATAATAATAATAACACTAAAATGAACGTTAGGGGGAAAATTGAATTATTCACTAGTTTATAATGAGCTCTTATAGTTTTCAATAATTAATATTCATATATGGTGTTATTCTAGTGGATTAGATTCAATTTGATCAAATTAATATTCATATCCTTTTACGGAATAAAGCGCAAACAATAACAGACTAACATATTACTGAGTACATATGAATAGGCGTTTTTTCCCCCTATAGATCGACAATAAGGTCTTAATAAATAATAAGAAGAATAATAACCATAAGTGATGAGTAAGGGTAATAATTTAAACCTAAAGTGATGATATAGGGTAAAATTACATATGCATGAGTTTTAATTGAGTTTGCATTATTATTTAATAAAAATGTATTATTAAATAAATTTGCATAAAGTAATAGTGTATACCCTTTATTCATTGGAGGAAGAAAGCGCAAATTACCATACTTTTAAATTCAATTGGGAATCTGAAATTCTCCATTAATTCTATGCCAAAACAGAATTTGAAGCAAAAAATTTTGCACCATAAACCAAACTCTAATAATATCCATTTATATATATAAATTCTTATTATAACGTGCAGTCCGTGAGAAAGCACAGGACTCGTGATCATCTATACCATTATGTTGTGCGTTCAGGAGGCCCGCCGTCCTTAAGTAAGATACATAGTTCTCAATGCCTCATTCAAACCAAGATCCATGGGGAGCTGTTATGGGTGATATTACAACCTCAAGCGCTGATAGGGGTGTGCACCTAGCCCCACGGCCACCTTGATAAAGCAAAAGTTATTGTGACGAATTTCCGATTGTAACGGGCGTGTAATAATAAGTAGCAATCACGCTGTGAGCGTCTGCTGGGGTGGATATGCACGTGTTGTTCGTCAATAGATATTCTCATTATGATTAAGACAACTTATAATTTTCTTTGTTTCATACAGGGCCTTTGCCAACATACAAGTCATTAAATTAATCTCCATACATTTTAACATGAGCAGTACATAAATTGCCAGTAAGCATGGGGGTATATTGAATTAATTCTTGTAGCATAGTTGGAAGAATTCAGTCAAAATATTGTTAAGATGAAATTAGAAAAAGCATCAAAACTGCAAGATTTTTTACCACAATATTTGGTGGGGATTTTAATGCAAAAGTGCCATTCTCTCATATCAGGTAGAGAACATTATAGACATAAATCAAAACAAGCCGGCCTATAAGCTAAGCTGGAAACTCTTTTTACATATTGCATGCCTGAGAACCTCATTTGGAAACAGTAACCCCTAATCTTACCACATACTATTACCAACTTCCTACCCCAGGTAAGGTGACATACGCAACAGCATGAAAACACCCGCAATTAACGCCACCATGAAACGAGCCACCCAGTGCCATCGTCGCTATCAATATAGACAACTCGTCAGGTAATCATACTTCTAACTTCTTCTTCCTGTGTCTGTTTGGTGCATTCTACTTATCTCTCCAGGCCAGTAGTTGGTATAATTCCTTTTTTTATTCTGGATTGTAATGAAATCTCTGAATGTCACCTCTTAACAATTCATTTCTTGATGAAAATATTTGAGTAAATGATGTGAATAACCAAAGTAGGACAAAGAACCCGCACTATACGGGTGTCCTCAAAAATGTTGCAAGCAGATAAACCCCCATTTCTCAAAAACTACTGAGCTGTAATTTCATTTTCATGGTGAATATTAATTATAATCTTTTGTATAAATGTCAAATCCCATGATAATCCCGCCCACGCAAACCAAGATATGAACGATTTATTCAAGCCATTTGTTTTTCATCAACATTCACCCATTCCAATGGGATTTTACACAGTTAAAATCATTTGTCCGTTCTGCTGTCGGATGAGCGATTTTCAACACATTGAATGTACTACTGTATTCATGGCATACCATTTAATTATAACAACTAAGAAATACAAAATGCACAGGATATTACTTTTTAAGATTTATTAAGTGGCAAATAGGCATTAGGAAACGTGCAATGATTGAGCCTACAATCACATTCTAAAAACAATTATGATCAGCACAAATCAAAACTTTGCCGTATGTCTTTTTGTTATCTCTAACATTTGCAGTTTTTGTTATAAATATCTGCACTTGTAAAACTAAGTGGCACATGTGTTTAAATGTTATACATGTAGTCACATTCTTTTTACAAGAAAAGAAATTAAAATAGCTTAGTGGCATGAAAGTCCTTTGCTCGGCAGTAACCTGTTTGCCTGGCAATCTTTTGGTCCAGACCCCAATGTGTAATGACACAACAGATACCAAATTTCTTGAAGTTTCTCATCTTTGTGAAGATTTCTTAAATAACACAATTGGAGGAACGGTGCCATTCATTTTTCATTTGACTAGCCCGGGATGCACGCCTGTCATTTATTGATTAATTTCTCTATTTTAACAATTGGCTTGAATCTAAAATTTCATTTCAGCAACATCCATTGCTTTCTTAAAATCTGTTAAAATGTACATGCGTTACTCTTACTCCCTTACCTCACAATTAATATTTCCACAGGTAACGCTTTAGAATGAGTATTGTCAGCTAAAGTTATTATTATTATTGATACATGTAAGATATTTGTCAGATACATCACTACATTAATTTAGTAGCAATCACCTTCGGGTTCTTAGGTTATCATTTAGTCCATGCACACGATTGAACCACAAACCTATCTGATATACAAATAATCACTAACTGTGTAAAGCCCATTGGAATGGGTGAAAACAGATGATCTTTTAATAATCTTTATTTCTCTGGCTTGCATGGGCAAATTGTCATGGGATTTGCACAGGTTATAACAAAAGGTATAATTAATATCCTCCCTGAAAATGAAAATCACAGCTTCAGCAGTTTTGGAGAAATCGGAGTTTATCTGCTTGCACCACTTTTTTTGGGACACCCTGTACATGGGATTAAATATTGATAAATAGCATTAACAGTTATTACATAGACCCATGTTAAGCCTTAAATTTTCCTGGACATTAATGTCTGCATGCCGCTTGGACTGTGGATATTAATAACTGATTCGCCACCATTAACCCTATGTAGCATCACCTTGGTTTGGTTCTACTTTGGCCATAGCAGATTAAGGATTGGAGGCCACTTGCTTCCTCCGGAAGTAGTGTTTTGTAGTCCTTTGTGTCAGGGTTTAGGTACATTGAGAGATATTCTGGCACTCACCCCATTGATCTTGAAGATTAGATAGTTCTAAATCCTGTGTTTAGGTGGTGTCCAAGAAATGCTAAATTTAGACATTGCCATTGGTTTAACTTATAATCACCAAATCTTTACTAACAATCTAACCCGCTGGTAAATTGTGCTCCTTGTGATTCTCTTAATCTTCTTCTTAGTCATCAAACACCAAAGTTGTAAGGGGCTAGCTTACAAACTACATAGGCCCTAGAACCACACGTAGCAGAATGATATACCATGACCCCCTCTAGTGGCTTCGGCCAATCTCGACCACAGAGGTCAAAGGTTATGAGCTACATAGGCCATATGTGAAAACCTATTTATGGCATCTAGTTCCGTAACTACAATTGTCCTAAAGCCCCAACTTCGTACAATGATAGCCCATGACACCCCCTAGTGCGTCTGACCAATCCGACCCAGAATCCAAGGTCACGGCTTATCGGCCAATATTGAAAACATAATATGGCAATCTACCTCCGTCTGCAATGCCCTAAGCCCTGACCTTGGCACAATATTTTCTGACCCCACTAGTGCCTTCAGCAATCTCGCACCCTAGAGGTCAAAGGTCACGGGCTTCATAGGCCAATATGTGAAGAAAACATAATATGGCTCCACCTCCATTAACTGCAATTGGCCCTAAAGCCCCAACTTGGCACAATGATAGTCCATGACCAGACCACTAGTGCCTTCAGCCAATCTCGACCCTAGAGGTACAAGGTCACAGGCTACAGAGGCCAATAATTATGAAAACATAATATGGCTCCTACCTCCATAACTGCAATGGCCCTAAGGCCCCACGTGGCACAGTGATAGCCCATGACCCCCACTAGTGCCTTCGGCCAATTTCGACACAGAGGTCAAAGGTCATGCGCTACACATACCCACCACAAACATTCGGGTAAGCTGTATTTGCGTGCAAAAATAGGGCCCTCTAGTGCTTGTTGTCAAGCAATCTTGTTCATTCTAAAACGAATGGATTGGAGGACCCCTCCCGTTAGGTTGTGTCGGATTGTTGATGATGGATGAATTGATGATTGATTGATGATTGATTGATTGATTGATTGATTGATCGATCGACCGACTGACTGTATTATAATGGTTAATATGTTCTGAACAGAGTAGGCAAATCATGCTTCAAAATTCAAACAGGCATATCCTGGATCATGAGACCACCGTAATCAAATATTCATATTGATTTGTTAGGCTGTTGCTACATTTAACATGAAATTGGCCTCTATCATTTTACTAAAAACCTTGGTATAGTAAACTTCCATTTTTATTTGACTGGAAATCTGTAGCCTTTTAAAAAAAAGTCGGGGGAAGGTTGCCAGAATGCTTCCTTTCAGCATTTAATATAGATATGAGCTGTATTCAATATCAAATACCAAGGAATGGGGTAGGACCTTTTGAGTTCTTTCCAATTATTTTTAAAGTACTATGTTTGTGGTGCTTTACACACAAAAGACAGAGATGTCTTCCTAATCAATAAAGAGGCAAATTCAATTTCAAATGGACAAAATATTTACCATGAAAACTCGGGTTTGGGCAACTTGATATGTAATGTTTTGGTTGCAGTAAAGACTCGTCCACTGTTCTCTACATGGTAGCCTCAACAAGAAATACATATTCGGCTTCATACACTTACCAAAAATCAGCACTAAATGTTTACCCACATGCAATAAAATAGTAATTAAACATATGTTTGAAGGTAATTTAGTGCACACTTGAAGACACCCACCCTTGCAGCCTAGAAACTGCTCTTTTAGAATACTCTGATTAAAAATAATTATTGAGTTACTTGTTTTGTATTTAGACAATATGTTACGCCATACCTTTTCGTCTGGTTGCCAGTTCATTTCAGGAAATGTGAGTTTGTTTTGGGTCGAATCCAAACTTTATCCCTACACCAGTCAAATACTTTGACCAAGATTTCTGAAGATACTTTACTTCAAATTACCTATTGTTCAGTAGCCACCTCTTGTTGAATAAATAACACTTCAAACTTATGTGCAGTGTTTTAAAAAAATATTTAAAGAGTCCATTTATTGCTTTTTGATTAATATTATAGCATGTGGACAAACTTCAACAATTCCTCTTCATTTTATTTTCATCGAAACTAAATTGATCTGGAACACAGATTAGTAACTCGTGGGAGAGAGTGGCGAGCGTTAGGGTGCTGTACCAAAAATTCCTGTTCGAATCACGGTGGGGTCACTTACTGGGATTTATTCGGGGGTACTCAATTATGGATTTGATATGTATACCAGCTATGATTAAATTCAGAATACCGAGCTCTCCCCCCATGGTTCACTTGGAATTGGGCAAATGAATCATGAAAGAGCTGCCTTCGGAGAGGATATAGCCATCGGTCCCGTGACAAAGAGTCACAACTGTACATGTACATCACAGCCAGTTCAAAATCCCGATGTTCCCAATCCGCCCCAGCCTCAAGTGGGCCAGTTAGAGTGTCCATATCATGGATAACGCGCCAAGCCCCGGATCAGAATACTCAGTTGAATAAATCCTGACACCACATAAGCCATTAACAATGACTTGTGGATGCGTTAAGAAGAAGTAACTCGCTGCAAATTGTGAATGTTTAATGTCACTCACTAACATGACCACTTATCAACTAACAAACACATATAGCACAGATTAAATTTAGGCTACCGTGTTTTGTAATCATGGTCTTTGAGTAAGGAAATTTAATCATACGGAATTATAACAGACAAATCTTCTGCCCTTCATGATATGTTTACAAACTCGGAAATGAATTGTTCAAGGAAATGACATTCAGAGCCAAACTGGTGGAGGGAAGATTGTTGGAATAAAGATGCACTAATTGATAAACTTGCATGTGTGGGTGCATGTTGAATCTAAGGTTTGCCATGAGCCTCTCAAATTCATCTTATAAACTACAAAGTTTGTACTTAAATTACTATAAGACATCTTGCATGATTTTGAAAATATTTCTCTCTTCATTTTTAGTATGATGTTAATAAAAATGACCAAGGTAAGAACGTATGTATTGTTCTCTAAGAGCTTTTATTGTTGATGGTCCTGAGTCAAAGAAAAGTATCACAAATTCTGTCAGCTTTGCTGCGTGAATTGCTTTTCTTTGGGCCAGGACTGTTTACAATATTTGTCTGTTCCAATGTCAAATCTTAAATATTTCATTTCCCACTTTTTCTGCAAGCGCACTTGTTTCTCCAACGCACATCAAGCATATCCTAAAAACAACAAGTGATAGGCCAAAGAATTGGAAGTTCTGGTAGCCATGTAGGCTAAAATCCAGTTGCTTCCATTTCTGCTACCCAAAAATGATCACTGAATCGCTGGTTAGTTAGTGCTGTTTGCTGATTTACACTTTACTCTGTCCAACTTGAAGTATGAAGTAGTGACGCGGGCGTATACATTGTACCGCCTTTCAGCGCATGCGTAAGCAAAGCACAAGCACACTGCAACTGAAAAGTGGCACTGGATATACGCGCACATTGTTACTTCAGACGAGACAAAGTATAGAAAGGGGTTAACCAATGTATCATAATATCAGAATACCCTTAGCTTGAATTTGGCTGACTTCTGCTGACTAATCACATGAGTGCATTTTCCATATGTAAACAAATTATAACTCTTGAAATTTTCCTGTGCCTGATGTAAAGCTGACTTCAACTGCACATGCACAGTATGTGGAACATCTATTATACTATCCAAAATTATTTTAGTTGACTGTTGGATTTTTCAAATATTACATGCATACAATTCTTACATAACTTTGTACTGGTCTAAAATCCCCTCAACAAGGGAGGCACACAGCAAGGCACACAGAAGAGTCTCCACTGTCCTGGCATATATCCATAGGCGGACTGATCATAGACCTGTTGTAGAATTTTCCACATGGGTCGCTTGCAATTGGGCCACTTTGGGCCGGTCAAGGAGTAAAAGAGAAAGAAGGAAAGAAAGACAGAAAAAAAGAAAGGAAATGAATAGGAAAAAAGACATAAAAAGATGTTAAATGGTAAAAGAATTCATGAGCCTATGAAGCTATTTCAACTGTATTTCAGGATGGTTGTGGTAAGAGTAAATTAAGTGTTGGACCGGCAGCAACTCTTGGAGCCAATGAAGCTGGAACCTTTGATGTAGGTATACAGAGATGCCAACTCTCCTGTTTTCTGCGGGAGACTCTTGTTTTTTCGTTTGTTCTCCCATCTCCTGGTTTTGCTAGCAAATCTCCCGATTTTCCATATATTTAAGGAAAGAAAATAAGTCAATACAGAACAATAAAGTTAAGGAAAGAGGGCAATATCTTTCAATGTTTTCCATAGATTTGAAAAATGTTCATTTGATAGTCTGCTAAACTGACCGACATCGTTTTTCTCCCGTCTTAAGGATGGTTCACTGGCATTAATATTTGGATTTACCCATTTAACTGCTGTTTGCTAAATGTCTTCTGAATGTATGGTAGTTAACTACTTAACTGCAACAAGTGCAAAGGGATAGACCACAAACAATGCATTGTTCTAGCAGCTTGTTTTGAATTTTTCAAGCTTTAAAAGTTAAACGGCACCTTAATACTTTCCATGTACTTAAAAAAAACCCTTACATGGACTTAGTTTCTATACTTACAGTTCCTTAAATGGGGCCGTCATATTTGGATGGCAGAGCTCTGTTCATTTTTCTGAAAAGCTGTATTTTAAGAGCTCGATCTCATGATGCAGATCCATATGTTGCATAGTAGCTTAGTTGTCAGTTATGAGCTTTCAAGTTTAGACTTAAGTGTTTATGTGCTACGGTACTTTTCTCCATGTGGACTGTGTCGTAGTCAAGACTGCAGTTCCTTAATGGGGACTGTCAGATGGCAGAACTCCATCCATTTGTTTTTTCAGGAAAGAGTTATTCAAAGAGCTCGCTCATGATGCAGTTGCAATGTAAATGGCTCCAGTTTTCAAATTTATCTTTTAAAAATTTAGACTTCTTTTTCATGTATATAAAAAAATTCTTAGACTTAGTTTCTACCGACATTCCTTAAATGGGGCGTTCGACATGGAGCGGCTGTCCATTTTTTCTGGAAAGCTGTATTTTTAAAGGCTCTATCAGTTCGTCCTTTGTACATAGGAACTTAGTTTGAAGTGAACTTTTAAAGTTTAGCCTTTTACATTTAACCCTTGCATGTCATTCTTTTAAAAAAACCCTGGTGACAGTTCCATTAAACGGCATTGGTACATTTTCATGAAATTCAATATTTTCACATGTTCCCGTGTCTCTTTAATGGGGAAATTTGACTTTAAGACTTAATTACAATCTTTGCTTCACTGCACTGATTGCTATATACAGGCCATAGAGCGAACTTTGGGCCAAAATTTACAAATTCGCAAGAATACTGATTTTGAATATGGAGTGATTGTTGGGTCTGTGGAATACTGCAGCTGCATCCAAAGTTGCATGTCTGTATTTAGGGGCTCCAAAGTGCTTTAAACAATAGAATGCAGGAGCTTCAAGGGCGTCACCCCTCGACCTCCACCGGGGCTTTGCCTGGACCCCACCAGGGGGCCCTTGGACCAGGCCCCTGGTCCCCCGGCCGTGAGGGGATCGGTCGTGCAAGTGCTCCCTTGCTATTCTCCCCTTCTTGGAATTCCAATGTTGGCATCTCTGGGTATAAATAAGAGGTTCAATCCTTTATGAATTTGCTGGACTTTCACCTTTACCCCCATTTCCCAAAAAGATTTTGAACCTGATGCCGCCAACGGTAGTACCCGGACTAAAGGGGTCAGAAAGCGCGGAACCCTTCTTAAAACCAGAATACATCATTATAAAATGCCTGATTTTGTGTCGCCTGCGTTATCACTGTCCACTGAGTTGTCTGTTGTTAAAGTCTGACCTCAGAGATTTCGAATATTATTTTTTGTGTAATACTTAAAAAAGTCAACGATAACTAAAGAGAGTAACCTAAAATGCACATTCCGAAATTTGAGATGAATCGGATTTTTCGTTTTGATTCAGTAACAGTTATGTGTAGTATTACGTCCATAAGGATACTGTGTTAACAAAAATTCCGGATCCGGAATTTATAACAAAGTTGTGATTTTCTATATGAATGGATTCGATTAAGCTTAGCAATTTTTTTTTTCCAAAAACCCAAAAAAAACAGTGATTTAGTGTAATGTGACACTTATTTACATGCAAAAAACAACGATTTTGTTTGGAAATGGAGGACGCCCTCTCCTCCGGAAATCTTCTGAGTCAAGCCTTTAATGTCTGTTGTCTTTCGTTAAAAAGTTAAACATAATAACTGGAATTCCACATACTTGGATGTATTTTAAACCAAACTTGGGTCACGGGCAACATGGCATCCCCTGTTTTTTGATGAGGTCAAAAGGTCACATCACCAAGGTCAAAGGTCCATACCAAGGTCAAAGGTCCTTGGAGGTCCGTCTTGTAAGATAGGCGAAAATGTAAACTTGACTTCAATTGAAAAAGTTTTAAAAGTTTCAGTTTGGAACAAACTTGAGTCATATGTACATGGGTCCTTCATTTGTTATTGAAGTCAAAGGGCACATACCAAGGTCAAAGTTCATGTGAGGGTCAGGTTGTAAGATGGGCTGAAAAGTTGAATTGGAACCAAACTTGGTTTATGGAGTTTTCATGCAAACCTCATTTGTTTTTGAAGTCAAAGGTCACACATCAAGGTCAAAGGTCACATATCAAGGTCAAAGGTCATGTGAAGCCTATCATTCACAAACCGCGATGGCAGGTAACATAAGCGGTCCGAGGACCAATGTATTTTTTTTTGTTTTACTTTTTTGCATGTTTGTTATTGTTTTGTTTAGTTTTTGGTTTGTTTTGTATTATATAGGTCCTATGATTTTCATATGTTCATGGGCCGGTCAAGTTAATTTTTCCACGGCCCAATTGACTACTCAGTCCGCCTCTGCATGTATCCTGATTTTTTTTGGCATCCCTGTTAGAATTTGGAAGGCAAATTTATCTCAACAGCTAGACCCTTTAGAATTTTTGACAGGAAAACCTTCACTGCTACACTGCATTTTTTACTGTGTAAATAGCTGCACTTGGCTGTGTAGCCTAGGGATGCCTGAGGAAGCACTAAATAGTTTCAATATGAATCTTTCAATAAGGTTAAATTAGATATATAACAGTGCTCAAGATCTGCTAGTTCTAATATTTTGTAAACCTGCAGAAACTTTTAAGTCTTTGCTAAAACTCTCAGTTTTACTGTTAAGTCGCCTACTGTACTCCTGTTCTCTTCACTTTAAAGGCACTATCAGTGATTTGCTAAATCAGAAAATCAAAAAAATCATAGAAAATCAGATTTTTGCATTTATGTAACAAGTATAGGTATCCTAACACACATAAGTGCTAAGACCAAAAGCAACCTAATAAGGACAAAATCATACATTTTAGTCATTACTGTCCGTACGGACACTTACTACAACACGCAATTGAATGGAGATTCATATCTTTGAGCACTGCTCTGTTCTTCCTTGTCTGTTAGGTTTTCAGTCAAAAAGATAACTTACGAGAATTCTACAGATTTGTCCTTCAATTAAAAGCTATTTCTGCAAATTTCAAATATTTTTAATCTTTTGGGTGAATCACTGATAGCGTCTTTAATAGCTCAGCTGCACTTACACAATTCATGGGTAGATGCAGGAGCTGGATGTATGCATAAAACTTACGAGGTATCACTTATTGTCCTTGGTCATTAACTGTTCATAACTATGAGAATGGTTAGTTTGGCAAAGTTATGTCAGTGTGACTTTTGCTGTTCAAATCTAGTTTGGTATACAATTTTATTTATTTATCATGTCAATTGACAAATTGATTGTTATAATTAAGTTTTGCAGTGCACAAGAAAACATATCTTCCACCAAAATCTCTTGTTAAGAAATCAACCAAAAGATTTTAAAAAGTTTGCAAAAAAACATGGCTATACTCTGTCCAGCTCGAAGTATGAAGTAGCGACGCGGGCGTATACATTGAACCGACTTTCAGCGCGCGCGTAGGTTAAGCAGAAGCGCACTGCAACTGAAAGGCGGCACTGGGTGTACGCGCGCGTCGCCACTTCATACTTCAGACGAGACAAAGTATAGTCAGAGAGAGGTGGTCAAAAACATCAGTTAAAGTTGTTTAATATTCTCAAAATCATCAGCATTGTTTACTGAACTTAGGATCTTATTAGAGAGGAGACGAGAGTTATCATTTTGTACTTGCAACACTGTATTTGTTTATTGAAGTCAAAGGGCCCATACCAAGGTCAAAAAGTTCATGTGAGGGTCAGGTTTGTAAGATGGGCTTGAAAAGTTGAAATTGGAACCAAACTTGGTTTTATGGAGTTTTCATGCAAACCTTCATTTGTTTTTTGAATACAATCCACAATCAAGGTCAAAGGTCACATATCAGGTCAAAGGTCATGTGAAGCCTATCATTCACAAACCGCGATGGAGGTTCTTAAATAAGCGGTCAGAGGGACCAATGTATTTTTTTTTGTTTTACTCTTGTGTGCGGTTTGTTATTGTTTTGTTTAGTTTTTGGTTTGTTTTGTATTACATAGGTCCTATGATTTTCATATGTGGTAGGGGCCGGTCAAGTTAATTTTTACACAGCCCAATTGACTATCAGTCCGCCTCTGCATGTATCCTGATTTTTTTTGGCATCCCTGTTAGAATTTGGAAGCAAATTTATCTCACGCTAGACCCTTTGAATTTTTGACGGAAAAACATTCACTGTCACTGCATTTTTACTGTTGAAATAAGCTGCACTTGGCTGTGTAAGGCCTAGGATGCCCTGAGGAAGCACTTAATAGTTGCAATATGAATCTGCAAGATCATACTCTTGAATAAGGTAAATTAAGGACACTGTCTAAGGTTTTAATTAGATATATTAAACAGTGCTCAAGATCTGCTAGTTCTAATATTTTGTAAACCTGCAGAAACTTTAAGGTCTTTGCTAAAACTCTCAGTTTTACTGTTTAAGTCGCTCACTGGTACTCCTGTGTCTTCACTTTAAAGGCACTATCCGGGATTGCTCATCAGAAGAAAATCAAAAAAATATAGAAAATCAGATTTTTGCATTTTAGGTAACAAGTATAGGTATCTAAACACATAAGTGCTTAAGACAAAAGCAACCTAAATAAGGACAAAATCTACATTTTAGTCATTACTGTCCGTACGGACACTTACTACAACACGCAATTGAAGGGAGATTAATTATCTGTGAGCAAATGCTTGTTCTTCCTGTATGTTAGGTTTCAGTCAAAAAGATAACTACGAGAATTTACCAGACTTGTCATTCAATTATAAGCTATTTTCTGACACATTGCAAATTTTTTAATCTTTTGGGTGAAATCACGATAGTGTCTTTAATAGCTCAGCTGCACATTACACAATTCATGGTAGATGCAGGAGCTGGATGTATGCATAAAAAACTTACGACGGTATCACTTATTGTCCTTGGTCATTATTAATGTTCATAAACTATGAGAATGGTTAGTTTGGCAAAGTTATGTCAGTGTGACTTTTGCTTTCAAATCTAGTTTGAGTATACAATTTTAGTTATGTATCATGTCAATTGACAAATGGTGATGTTATAATAAGTTTTGCAGTGCACAAGAAAACATATCTTCCACCAAAATCAACAAAAGATTTTAAAAAGTTTGCAAAAAAAACATGGCTACTATACTATTTATCAAATACCTTTTACAAGACGGTACGCGCGCGTCTCCAGAAGGGCGCGGGGCTAGCAGTAGACCGCACGATCACATTTACGAGCATCACGCATACATTACGCTTATCTTAAGGGTACTTTGACAAAGAGTAGAGTAGAGAGAGGTGGTCAAAAACATTCAGGTAAAGTTGGGATTTAATATTCTCAAAATCATCATCATATTGTTTAACGAACTTAGGATCTTATAGAGAGGAGAGAGAGTATTCATTTTTGTTTACTTCAAAACTGTATTGGTTGATCACTTAGCATGGTATTTTAGTGGTGCATACAGGATTTCGGAAAAATGTGTTGAGGAATGGGGCGCAAGCATTCTCGGCAAAGCAAGTATGAGAAAGTACAAGCTTTTTAATGATAACACCCTCGCCGGAAATCTAAAGGTGCTGTTAGATTGAGGTGGATTGTGTTCCGTACTTGATATGAGAGCCTGGCATTTGCAAATGCGAAAGCCTATTCAATTACTGTGCAATCTTGATGGTTAAGCATTAAAACGGTTGGTGTTTTGTGGATATCATGGGACCATGAAATGGATTGGAGGGCTCAAATTTCAGGAACGACAATTAGAAAAATACGGCCTTTCATCTGGACATCAAAATCGATATCTACTTCCGGTTGTATCGGGTCCCAAAAGACGATCGGAACAACGCACCTTTAAATTCCAAAAAATAAAAAAAATAAAGGTTTTTTAATTTAACCCTGTACCTGGACCTGTGCTAGGGGCAATTTCCTGGGCCTCCCACACCAAGGATTTAGAGATAACGATTGGCCTGATTGTGACATGGAGCCAGGGCACATTTGGTGGGGAAGACCAAACGATATTGGATTACAGTTCCATTGAAAAACAGCCTAGAGGGAGACATATGTCTAAATCAAGAACAGGTTCCGGCCAGAATTGTGTATGTCTCCCTAGCTTTAGCAATGGTTCAGCTCCACTTTCTAAACAATGAAAACGCTAAAGCAAATCTGGGCTACTTCTAGCCCGGATTCGCTCAGGGATAGAGTAAAGCCGGACTTCTTATTGAAATATGTCACCAATGATTTCCTTTAAGTGTTTTATTTTTTTCTTATGTGTTTTTGTGTTTTATTTGTATATTTGCCTTCAAGCGGGTAACAAAAATTTCCACTTGGGACTAACCCTATAACCCTATTTGTATTTGGCAGGTGGCCATGTTAAATTACGGAGCAGACACCAATAGCATCAATTCTCACAGATGAAGTATGCTAGGATGCATTAAAATGCAATGTATAGTTTATTAAATCTGTATACTTGATTAGTGACCTGTCCAAAGGACATGTAATACCAATGTCAGATTTGTTATACCGCATGAATTCAGCAGATTAACAATGAGAAGAAGAGTCAAAACACAAAAAACCAATGGTCCTTCCTCTTATCCATGTGAAATGTAGTGGGTACATGTACCGCAATTTACATATCTTGTTTGTGCTTGTTGTTTGAGTCAGCAGTGCAAAAGGTCATTCTTGTGTTTGACTTTGTACTCTGACTTCTATCATGGTACACATTTTATTAATGGAACCGCAATAAATTGATTATCTTTTGGTAATGCCTATTTTTGTGCAGAAAATACAAATACCCACTGAAGCCACTAATAAATTTTCACAGGTCTGAGACATTTATAAAATATTTGCTTGAGTAAATGATTTCATAAAGTTATGCAAGTTTGATATTAGACAGTTTTGTTGCCAAATTTACCATTACTCAGGAAATACGAAGTAGCCTAATGCGCATGACCATATGCTTCCAGGTGGTAGCATCACTATGTAGTTCCTTGTTAGGTGAAAGTGGGTAATGTGCTAAAAGCAGGATGCAAGGATAGGATGTCCCTTATGCAGGGAAGGAAAGTCCCTTAGCCCTTGTGTGTGTGTTCTGAGCTCTCTTATCAATCTAGTGGCTTCCCAAATATTTGCTATTTTTGATCCTGTACTTCTCGTAACTATTCCTGTACACAAATTCTTTTGAGTTCATGGTTTTCAAGACCAATTTCAGCAAGAAAACATGCTTGTTATGTATGATGGGGTCATACTGTTAGGGAGTGGCCAACACTAGCGTTTTGCGTGTCAGATGCGTGAACGTATGTGTAAACCAACATGTGACAACGACGTCTGAAATGAATATAAATTTTTAGATAATGACCATTTTACAATGGTTATAAATTAAAAACTAAGAAAGGGAATAATTTGATTCAAATAATACCCGTGACACATGTTTTCTACAGCAGCCATATTAAAATTTAAAAAGTAAATTAAAAAACAGTGAAAAAAAAGGAAATATGGAATACCACGTAGGAAATATGGAGAGATAGGTGTAATACGAATGTAACTGTTGTGCGAATAATCATATTGTAAAAAAGAAGGGAAAGGAGATGCCGCAAAAGGAGGTACACAGACTTTCATCCACAAATTCCTCTCGATTCCCATGATTCACCTACTCTTCCACTCCTAACATATTTTCCTAAACCACTATCTCCAATCAATTCCTCCTTCACCCCAATAACCCCACCATCACACACCCCCCACCCCACCCCCCCATTACCTCGTTTCAAACTATAAGCGTACTTTCATCCCATCTCATTCTCACTTGACCCACTGTTACCTCAGGCTACAATCTTTCTTTCCATCAGCCGCCCTCTCTCTCCACCTTGCCTTTCATTACCGTGTATTAAGAATGTCTTCCATATCTATTGTCAAAATTGTGAATGTCACCTGTTGTCATCCTCATCCCCTTCTTGCTCAGTGAAGTCAGGGGATTTTTTGTACTTGAGATTTACCAAAAATTAAACATGTCCTTGAGTTGTCTTCATGAAGGTTAATTTTTTGTGCTTGTGGTCAAAGGTCCTTGAAAGCAGTTCCAGTGGCGTACCGAGGCATTGACCCAGAGGGGGCAAAATTTCCTTGGTCGTCCCACCAGAGGGGGCAAAATTCGTAAGTGTCCCGGTGATTTGCTCCAGTTAAGACTGAATTTGAAAACATGGGCGCGTATAGCGTGCGAAAATGCCGGAATTTATAATTGTGCCTAATGTTTTTGGTCTGAAATTGGTTAAAATTCCCAAAAAAAACGTGCGATTAAAAATGCTATTTTGGTACATATCGCCCCGATTTTTTGAGCCAGAGGGGGAACTTGCCCCCCTGCCGGTACCCACTGGCCTTAACAATGGAAACTGCGCAAAGTAAATAAGGATTTGATTAGGTGAAAGTGATTAAACCATTTTCAATTTTGATGCAAAAGCATTTCAGACATAATGGAAAATCGGTTTGCAAGAAATAGCTGGGGATACCTTCCTATTAGGACTGGTTCAACTATTTTCAAAAAGCAACTAGTCGAAGGCAATTTGAGGAAAAAGCATTGAAACAGTGTTTTATATGGAAATTTTATTGCTATTCCAAATCTTCCGGTCCCCAAACCTAATTTGTAGGGAGTGTGCCTAATTTGACATAACATTCAAAAATGGCCGCCATTTCACATTTTTGTATATACTCAAGATTTCAGGCTTTTGTAAAGACTTCATTCTTGTATATACATCGGTGTTCAAGGTCAGAGAACACCAACTAGACCATCAGTTAAGGTATATGACCATAATATTATTGACAATTAATTTGCATACATTTAAAACGGCGGCCATTTGATTTTTATGCCAAATTACTGTCAACATGACCTATGCTATAATGTCATGCACCATGAGTGGGAGCAAAGTGTGAAATGCTTGAAAAACTACCAATATTACACGTTTCACACTTATGAAATGAGAGTAAGTCATCTTTCTTTTTTGGAGAGGGTATTATAAAACTATATATTGGTGTAAAGCTAAAACTGTAAGGAAGACAAACTATGCACTTGTATGTGATATACAGGGTGCCACAAGTGTCATATAGTTGAACAAGTGAAATTTTGATCTAAAAGACAAAATTTTGTGGCAGGTCCAATTGTTACTTCAAATTAAATCATAGCTTAAAACAGTTGTATGAGTCAAAATGATGCCACATAAATAACACAACAAAATGAGATGTTATTTACTTATACATGACAGTGTTAAAAGATATAAAACCAACAAAATGCAAAAACCTCGAATATCAAAAATCCCTGACTTTAACACAGGCCTCATCGTAGGCACGTCATCCATAGGCACCACCTCTCTGACCCCGACTGACTTAAAATTACGGACAACTCAAAAAGTAAAGATAGCACAAAAAAAAAAATTTGAATCTGCTATCATTTCAAAGATAGATAAATTTCCATTTTAAAATGAAATATAAACAGATGAATACCTAACTTGGTTCTTGTGATACAATAAAAATGTTTAAATAAAATATTTGTGAAACGTAAAGCCACCCTCATTTTGTATACCCCAACTCATGGCGCATGCAACATAACTAATGATCTAATTTAATTCCTGATCCTGGAAAACTTAGTATAGAACACAAGAATGAAGTACAAGCCTTAAATCTGAGTTATGTAAAAAATGTCAACAATGGCAGCAATTTGAATTTTTATGAAATAACTGTTAAGTTGAACTAATGCTATAACTAAGGGATCTAATTGTATTCCTTACTGTGAAAACATTTGTATAGACACAAGATGAAGGTCATTACAAGCCTTAAATCTTGAGTATGTACAAACAAAATTTTAAAATGGCGGCCATTTTGAATTTATGCTAGTAGGACATTTCCTCTCAAATTCGCTTGGGGACCAGAAAATTGTAAGAATGTAGCATACTAAAGTTTCATCTTAAAAAACACTAACCCATTGCTTTTACTCAAAAATGCCTCCGTCATGTTTCAGGAAGCAGATTTTTTGATAAATGGAACCAGTCTATATAACGGCTTGATATTGATAAAGAATTGTGCAATTTGGATAGCAATAATTGGGAAGCCAAGAGACATGATGAATGAGGAATAGTCTGTCGTATCCTAGTAAATCATTCCAGGGAAGATAGCCCCACATGGAAAAAAACAGTTCCAAGAGTAGTTCTACTCAGGGTGTTATGTTGTGTTTTGAATCCAATTCTTAGGTGTGAAGATACATAAAAAGAGGTTCGAATTGTAATGTTACATCATCATCAAATGAAAGAGATTCAGAGAATGTACTGCCAATGTAGTCCACAAAAAATAAGTGGTGTTTATAATTTTGAGCTTAAAGATACTATCAGTGAGTGCTAAATCAGCAATCGAAAAAATCATCAAAATCAAGATTTTAGAATGTACGTAACAAGTAAGTATCCTAACATACCCTGCATATAAGACCAGAAGCAACCTAATAAGGACAGAATCGGAGATTTTAGTTATTACTGTCCGACGGACACTTACTACAACACGTAATTGAATGAGAATCGTATCTTGGAACACTGCGTTTTCTTTTCTTCAATTCTATTTATAGCTGGAAAGGTAACTTATGAGAATTCTACAGGACTATCGTTCACTTTGAAGCTATTTCCTGCAAATTTCAAATCCTGATCGTGTCGTTTAAGTGAAGTAATATTGACTTGTGAGTTGTTCATGTATCGAATTTGAACCACTCTTGCCAATCTAAAAAATCACAGCCTTAAAGCTTAAAGGTGCTTTCCGGATTTAGGGCTATTGTGGTTCTTTACTAATATGAGAGCATGGCACTTGAACCATACGCCCCATCAAGTACCGTGGTTAACACAAACTTGCGGATTTGATGGTAGAAGCAATAATGCCAATTGCAAAAGCCCTATTCGATGACTGTTCTATATTGAGGTTAACCATAAAACGCGCGGAGGTTTTTTGTTTTTTATATCTTGGGAATGAAATGGATTGGAGGGCTCAAATTTCAGGACGACAATGAGAAAAATACGGCCTTTCATCTGATATCAAAATCGCGATACTACTAAGGGTAAATCAGGGGGCGGTCACAAAGACGATCGGAAAACACCTACAATTCCAGTTTGTAATTTTTATTCGTGGGTGTTAGTCCTCTGTTTCTTGAAGGAGCTTACTTTTTATGGGGAATTTGGCATCAGTTAAACCCTATGTAAGAGTTTAACACACCTAAACTGGGTGTTCCGTAAGTGGCCCATCTGATCCACTTTTATCCGACACACTTATGGGAATGAGGAACCCTTTCGGAAAAAACCTCATGTTATCTGTTAAGGTTCCGAATTCATAGTTGTGTCAGATAATGGGGTAGATGGGCACATTAGGAAACACCCCTTAATTCCTAGTGACCATGTAAGTCATACCAGATGCATCAGAGATGCAAGCATAACTTAATTGCACCAAATGTAGTTGTGATATGCTTCAGCTGACTATCATTCTTCATAGTCTTCTTATTTATCCGTCGGCATGCCGACTGCTGCAAAAATAGTATGTTGCAGGCTATATTTAATTCACCTTAGGTATATTTTGCATACCATACATTTGTTTTCTCTAGGAACATTTTCACTACTTTCGAGTGGTGCATGTTGTATTATATTTTTTGGTGCTTTAGATGAAAACATGTATTATAATTGCAAGGGTGCTGGTAAAGGTGTGCGCTGTGGTAAAAATGGTCAACGTGCGAAAAGAAATAACCAAGGATGACAGTGCGTTCTAGTGGTTAGTTCACTATCCCACTGAGAGTGCTAAAACTTAGATTATATCGTTTGGTCAGTTAATTTAGACACCAAAATAACACAAACAGTTTATATGATCACCACTATGTGAGTCTATTGGGAGTAAGTTGGGCATCTAGTGACCCTAGGGTACTGGTGACCCCGCTGGTGACCCTGAGGAATTCAGCAGTCTGTACTGAATAAAGTGCATGTGATGCTGCATTTTATTCTGTAAAGACTGCTAAATTATTAGGGTCACCAGGATGTAAGGTCACTATGGCCCAACCGTACTGAGTCAGCACAGCTCAGCACACCACAGTTTCAGCCCAACCAGTGTCCAAATTGTATTGTCTTTGAGAATTTTTTTTAAATGTGATTTCTTTGTTGTATGTGTAAAGTATGTTGATAGGGGGTTTTGTTGTTCACCAGACAATGGCAAGAAAAAAAAAATTAACCTCCATGCCCCCTGGAATTTCTCATTAACTGAATTGTCACATCTTTTATTGACATTTTTTGTCAAGCAAGGTGCTTGCAAGCTAGAATGTGGTGGGTGCTGCTAAGGTTGAATTCCATGTGCTTTAAAAATAACAACAAATTTCCAGAAATGGTGCCACAGTTCAAACCAGAATAAAGGGTCAAGTGAAGGTGTGCCACCTTAGCAGGGGTGTAATTTTTCATCGCATTTTCAAAGGTTATCATTTGAAGGAGTGTCATCATCTCACTTCTGCTGGTTAAATTGATGGAAATGTGAAGGTGCTTTCAGAAATGCACAATTGAAATTCCCAATTTACAAAGCTGTCATTCTCTGAAATAGTTTTGTTTCTTATTGTTAACATATAAGACATTTTCAATCTTGTATGCTAATTTGAGGTTACGGGCTACAACCATTGATTGGTGAAATTCAAACAAATTACTGCTGAGTTGCTCTCAACAGCGAGGAATCGTCACTTTTTTGCTCTAGCCACTGTTGGATCAGTATAGACTCTATTCGTAATTGGCCCTCTCCTGCTGTTGATGGCATATAATTGGTGCGAGTGCTGTCGTCAGTGCTTGACTAGCGGTCATTCTGCCTTGCTTTTTGTGTCAAAGCAAGCGGCACATAGGGATTGCTCTGTGTATCTGTGTATGGTCAAAATGTTGACCCAAATGATAACCCTAAACATAATGGCCCACTGTTTTTACATACACTTGGATACAATGGTCCTTGGGTTGCGACCCATATGTTGGTGACCTCATGTGATCTTATGTGACTTTTGTCCCCATTCACAAACCGTGACGGCAGATGACACATGCATTCGGTGAACACTGTATTTGTAATCACAAAGGCAAGGCAGATTAACTAGTTGAGCATTGGCAATGACATTCTATGAGTTTAAGTGCATAGTTTACATTTTCCATATCCGTTTGTAAAAGTTTCAAACTTTTATACCAGCAGCACTACTTTGTTACAATAATACATATTGCCTTCAGTAATTTTACCCAAAAAATTCTTTTGGTATTCATTTTGTATGTCTTTTTTTTTTGTATTATAGATTAGATATTGCACATAGCATGCTAGAAATTTAGGTTTTTTACACTATCCACATTTATGTCATTTGAAACTGTTCCTAATATTCTGAACTTCTATGGACAGAATTATTCCAATCTCAACTTGTTTTTATGCCTCTGAGATCTTTGTTGCTTTTTAGTGTGCATGAAATTATATGTGACATTATCAAAGGAAATGAAAATGAGTTAAATGTTGCTAATTATTGAAATATAGAAATAGACTAAGAGGTAGTAAATATGTGTTTATCATTTACTTATAGGAAAGTCAAGGAATTTATTGTATCAAGGGATCCAGATGTCCAAAAAATTATGTAATGGTTGAAAATCATAATGTAAGTTGCATTTTTGAATGGGTAAGTCAAAAACTCAAAATTGAACACTACTGATTTCCCTTGATTGTATCACATAGAAGGACTTGATCAAATATAATGCAAATTAAGGATCTTTAGTATGGATGTGATTGTGAACTGTGCAGGTCCACAAGATCCAGATCATGGTATGTATAGAAAGCCCTACTTTGAAAAGCTTACTTCCTTTTAGCATCTATGAACTGATATTGTGGCTTTATCAAAGAGAGAGATGGCTTCAGCCTCAGCCAGTGCAAAATGTTCAGTGGCACACTATGAGAACCATGTTCATTTTAGTATGTATGAAATACTTGAAATACTGAGGCTTCCTCTATACAAGGAATACAATTAATTCAAGGAATTCCAATGTCAGCCAGTGAAAGTTCCAATAACAGAATTACTGAAAACCTTGTGGGTTTTTGTAGCCTATAATATATAGGCTATTGTTTTGTTTTGTTTTGAGGAATTTTGTTTCTTTGGGCATACTCTCCTCATTGAGGCTTAATCAAACACTGAACAAATTGAAGGAACTTTGATATCAGGTTATGAAAGCTCTTTATTTGGCACTCCAAGATGCCTGTTTTTTTTTAGCATTATTAAATAATGAGACTCCATTAAATGCAACTGGGATTGTCAGTTATTTTGACTGTGTGAACTTGGTACAAGTCTGGCTATATATGTAGGTGCTTCACTATAACAGTCACTGAAGTCATGCAAGACTTTTTCCTCCTAGCTAGAATGCAGGCGTATGGTTAATCTCTGGGTTCCCATTGGTAGTATATGAGGGCATATAGGAGTTTTTATAGAATACATTGGTAAAAATAACATTTCTGTGCAGATAGTATATACTTGTAATAGAAGTTGTAAATAGCTCTTGGGTTCGCCCATTTTGTGTAGACCTTGTGGATCTCATTCCAAAGTGAATTTGCCTAAAACAGCCCATGGTTGTGGTTGTGAATTGTTGCAACGAGAGATTTTTGAGGCACTCAAATGTTGTGTCATAATAGTAATTTCATATAGACTAGACACTCAATAGATTTCTTACCTTGTATTTGGCTACAGAAATGTCTTAAAAGAGAAAAGGTATTTTGATTTGCTTATATTTCATTATAAAACATAGGCTGAATTTCGTATTTGCTCCTATACGAAATTAGTAATTTCACAATTTTTGTATCAAGGAAACATTTCTCAGCTTAATCCTTTCAGATGTGATAGAAAGCTTTACATCAAGGCAAAAATCGGTACTTTCGATATTTTTGGAACACCTGATATGTAAAATCTCTTGTTGCACCTTTAATTTTTGGTTGGATGGAATCATCTAAAATGCATGTATAGTTGATTAGAATTGTTGATGTGAAACCAAATTTTGTTACAGAGAAATCATATTGTAGATTAAATTGTATGAAAGATAGCATTTTAAAGGATGAATCGGGTGGTTATAGTGTCTGAATTGCTCAGCAGACAGATTTGAGATCAGGTTTACTATATTACATGTTTCACCCACATGCATGTAATACAGTTCTTGTACTGCTTGTCTAAAAACACAGCTATTCTTATGTTTATTAGCTTCTTAGATGTGCTCACAAACTTAATATAACAATTAAAAAAATAGACTACCAGCATCATCAAAGTGGCACTTTGCCCTTACCCTTCTTCCACAAGGAATATCAGAATCGCCTTTTTTTAATCTCGGCAGCTGCCAGCTTAGTGCTCGAACCTATCAACATTTAATTGTGAATTGCCCCTCACAGCTTCCCATTTTAGAGCTAGATGCATGGGTTGCCACACATGTCCACTTGAATAAGGTGACAGTTCTGTTTTCTTTTGGTGTTCTACCAGTCTTTAAAGATTGTTGTGTTATGCACACAGGGAACAGTCGTACAATACTGGTAGAATGGAATCGCTCAAGGTTTATTCAGATTATTGAAATAAGTCTTCCTGGCCTTCAATTAGTTTCTGACACCCAACTTATTGTCATAGAAACATTGCTTGATCAAGAGGGGAAATAGTTGTATGAAACTCAGTCTTGGAAGAGCCTGCATACCCTATCAGCACAGAGAGAGAGTATACGGTTTATCTTTCCCACCATTTCGCCACTGTGCCTCACACTGCACAGTATCAGAATATTTATAGAATTTCATTATTTGATACAGCTTGTTCAATGTACAGATGGGACTTGATAAGGTTTTACAATCAGGGTCCCTCGGCTGTCTCATTTGGGGTGAAAATTAAAAGTTGCATGATTAATTCAGTATTGATGTTTGCAGGGTAGGCAAGTCAAGAGTATATTCCAAAATTTTGCGGCGTAGCGTCTTTGTGAACAGTTTTTATGATGATAAAAGTTACCTTTTCGGAGAGGACAGATTTTGGACTAGAGCATTCATTTCATTTTACATTTGGGGTGAAAAAACAAAGGGCTTTGATTATTTTCAGTATTCCTATTGTTGTATTATAGATAGTCAAAGAGTATGTTTCCCAAAATTTGGAGGTGTGAGGTTTCAGGAACAAAAATTATGGTTAGTGAAACTTTGTGTTTTCGGAAAAGGACAGATTTTGACGGAAAACAATGACTTCTAACATTTGATATTGTGAGACAGGTAGAACTTAATGGGTAGCCAGCAAGTGTTTACTACAAATGAGTAGAACATAAACAAGAGTTTTTATAGAGAATAACGCAAATCAATCTGTCAATTTAGTTTAAGCTTTATAGCCTAAATATGGAGAGGACAGTTTCTGACAGAATTTACCACTTAAATTTCAAACTGACACCCGCATGTTACCAAATGGTCACATTCTCTCAAGATTTCGAGATATTAATTACTTTGCTTCAATGGCTATCCTAAATTTGAGTTGTCCCAAATGTTCTTTATGACATTGCTAAATCTACTTTCAAATATTAACATACTTCCAAAGAGCACAGTGATTTTAAGCAATTTCCATTATATTTACATATTTTTGTTAGTCATCAAACATTACAAATGGTTTCTTGCAGATGTAGGTAGTGCTTTTGGTGGTCTTTAAGTTGGCATAGGACCAACTATGAGAAAGTACAGATATTGTTTTTATGGGTAACATTGTATGTTCAGCTAGAGGTACCCTGATGTAAACACACCACATAAGTAACCACAAAACAGTAGGCATGCAAGGCCACATTGAATTCTGCGGTAAACTATAGTCTATTTTGCCAGCACTTGAAACCTTCCTATGATAGTCCGTATAGAATATAAGTGGTTAAAAGAATGAAGGGGCATGTTCCATCATACATGAACAGGTATAGCATGTCCATATTTCTGTAGTGCAATGTAAATAGAGAGTTATGTACACAGTATGTGATCCTTCCATGAAAAGGTATCTACTTCTTTCTTGAATTCAAACTACCCTCGATTCCAGAAAGATACTGCTCTAATTTTTGGTGTAATAAAAATATAAGAAGAGATAATTGGTTGAAATACACTGGATCCTAATCTAATAATGAGTTGTAGCTGGTGATACAAAATATTTGAATTAAGTCCATTTTGGGAATACAACAAAGTTGGGTGAAAATTTGCCTTTTTTTTGTGAGGGAAGTTACAAATTTGTTATATTGCACAAGTGGCTAAGAATCAAACCTAATATAGTAATATTTGAAATCATTTTAGATATTGCCATTTTTGTCAAATGTCTTTGCCTGGTAGAACCCAATATAGCTAATGTAGTAAATTAAGGGATGCCTCAAAAACAGCAGGGATAGATTTATGAGAAGTCCGATTTTTAGATGCAGGAGGAAACCAAGGTTCTCAGAGAAAACTTGCAAGGTCTGGTATGGATTGTTATACATGATTCTCTTTAGTAAAGTGAATATAAAAGACCATAGTTGCATTGTGAATGACATTTTTAACCAAGTTTTGGATTAGTCTTCTCTGCAGTCTATGGCCTTGTTCTATGGCATGATACAGACTGGAAATGGCTTCTTTGACCATATTCTGACAAAATTGACTGTACTCCAAATTTTCACTTACATCTACAGATACGTATAGGGTTAGGATTCAGTACTCTTCCTGACTTGTATTTCTTTTTTATATTTTTCTATTCCAAAAATGTAGCATTCTTTTTTGGAATCTGGTGTAGAGTGCTTAGTCTACTAGTACTTGTTTTTTTTTTATTTATTTATTTAAGAAGTTATCATGAGAAAAATTTTACTAATTTTCACTAATTTTCTTGATTTATTTGCATTTAATTAACCCTCTTCATGGAATGCATCGCAGATGTTAATCTGTAATTGTATTTATGTAAAGATGGTATAGAATTATTTACTAGTGAATGAGTACGCAGTTTTCATAATCCAAAACGCTGAGACCAATGCTATTTGGTTGTTACATGAAAAGATTGTATAAACTATTTTGACAGTGTAATATCTTTAAGTATACGAAATAAATCTATAGGGATGACAGTCATATGTGGGACATAGGAACTTTTGTCATTAAATCTTTTCAAGTTCGTCATTCTGGGTATTTTTTTTTCAGTGCAAGTAAATTTAAACAAATGCTGTCATGAATATGCAAGGTTCATCAGCTTTATTGAACAGAGAAAAGCATTTAAGACACTATCAGTGATCCACCTGTAAGATCAATATTTGAAATTTCAGAAGTAAGCTTAAAGGTGCAACGAAAGATTTCAAGTTATCCATACTTTTTGTGATAAATGTAGTGCTTTCATATAGAAGAGACACTCAATAGATTCCCTTCCTTTTTATTTGGCTAACCGAAAAACGTAAAATGAAAACAAATGTGATTTGTTTATGCTGAATTTCCTATTTGCTCCTATTATATACGAAATTAGAAATTTCACAATTTTTGTACCAACGAAACTTTCTCGCTTAACGCCTCTCATATGGGGATATTCTGATTGACAGCTTTACATCAGGGCAAAAAAAAAAATCAGTACTTTCAATTTTTAGGGACGCCTGCAATTTGAAATCTCTGTTGTTGCACCTTTTAAAAAAAAGTGAAGGCTTAATCTAGAACTTCATCACACTTTTCCTACTGAAAAGAAAAACAAAAACAGCAGTGTTAAAGATATAAGCTCCATTCATTTTGTGGTTGCAGTACCTTCCTGTAGAAAGTAATGACTAAACAAATCATCTGTTTTTGGTCGTACCACTGTAAGGTATTGTTGGGATAACCTCACTTATTACAGACAAGCCAAAAGTGATTTTGACTTTTTTTTCTGATTTAACAAATCACTGTATCTGGCCTTTAAGTGCATTTTCAACATCCACGTTTGTAGCCAAGCTTGTACTCCATATTAGTTGTTATTTCATCACGGGTTCACCGATAATCTTAGTGGTGTGAGTGTGCCTCTCTGGTGCTGATTTAATTAACTCGAATGAAGAATTAACAAAGTCAAATGACACACTAGGGCCACTGTGTACACAATTCCTTGTAACAAAAGGCAACCATCAAAATCCTGAAATTTTGAAAATATGCTTTTTTTTTTTAAACAATATCAACTGAAGATCACTAAAAAGAAAATCTAAGGATCCAAAAATGCTTGTATATGTCCTCAGGGAAATGGCACTATCAACCGCAGAGATATGATATTAAATGTTCACGTATCCTTTGTTCTTGAATTTGTAAATGAAATGGTATGCCAGTAATGGATAATAACATTGTATGCTTCCCTTGGAATGGTAACTCGAGCTGTGAAATAGCCTGCTGTCATTCTTGTGCTTTCATGTTAATGTATAAGACAATTTCTTCCTTAAGACCATATATACTAGTCGCAGCGAGCGATTGCGTGTGCATAACGGATTTTTGACCAAAGTCATTTTATTATCTCGCGAGCCGAATCGCTCACTCCGATGGAAGGATATCAATGGGCTTTAGAGGTAGAATGCACACTTCTTAATAATAGTCAAAATGGGTGAAATAATAATGGTCTGGAAAAGGCATACTTCCAATTGCAAATAATAATATAAAATCATTTCTATGGGCACTCTACAGAGAACACGTCCGTACAACATTAAAATACAGTAAATTAATTACAACATAATAAGAAAAACTAACAAAAATCCAAAGTTAACAATTTCTAAACATCAGGAAATAAGTATATTTTCAGGAGCCATTTAAAGACCACGGGTTTAAAGCGCCTCTCAAATATTTAAAAAAGAAGCGCTTTTCCACCGCCTATGACCAATTACGTGAAATGATCGGTCTCCAAATCTACGCTTGTACGAGGGATAACAAGCCGGTTAAATCAAAAGAAGACTGTATCCTTCGTCTTGTACCATCGGAATTACTATCCAACAATTTATACAAATTCAATACCCTAGTTCGATGGTATGATGGGCGCCTTTCGTTGAGAGACTTATACACATAGAGAAGGATTTTGTATCTGATACTTATCCTTACAGTTTCTCAAAAGTTGTGATTGACGACTAACTGGGTCACAATGTGACCACAAAGGACGCATCAGCTTTAGTTTGCATAGCGTGCCGGACCCTTTTATCTATGTCAGTGTAACCATATAGTAATGAATTGGCATACGTCAATGCAGGACAAGATTATCGATATGAATTGCTACCAGGCATGTTTGCAAGCCTCCACAGTTAATAACCCTACGAATAATCCGCCATAAATTGCGAAGTATACACTCTTACAGATAGCTCTGATGTGATTGGACATACTCATGGTGGAATCAACATCACCCCAAGTTCTTTACCATATAGATGCAGAACGGGTGTCAACCCAGATCTAACCGCATGGAAGGCAGATTTTTCAAAACTTAGGGCATGGCAAAGACAATAATTCTGTCTTTTTTTGATTCATCTGCAGCCCTTATTTGACATCCAGGTGTTTAATACAGCTTGAAAGTTTTTGAAGAGCATCTCACAATCACCCGGAATCTTTGGATTGTTTGTTTGCTCGTATCCACAAGTCATGTGTAATGGCTTTTGGTGGTGTTAGGATCTGTTCAGCAAGTGTGCTTATCCGTGGCCGCGTGTATCCATGATACGGACGCTCCGGACATGGCCCCGCTATTTTGAGGCTGGGGCGTATTGGGAAAAGTCAGGGGTTTTACACCCTACTCTTATTCCACACTGACTGCGATGTACATGGCCGTGTGGCTCTGTGGTCACGGGACCGACGGCTAACGTCCCCTACGAAGGACGGATGCTTTGGATTAAAACTCACAGAAAAGCAGAGTGTCATCAGCATCGAGTGAAGTTAACATCAAGATTCCTAAAAATGGTCACTGGCTGGGTGAAACCTTGCAGGCCTACATGGAGCCCTGAGAGAATAGTTGAAAATATGCTGCTTGGACATTTCATGGTTTTACCATCACTCGGGTACTTCGTCAGTGAGATATGATCAAAACCAGCAGAGTAGTGGCGTGATACCAAAACTGTTACAAGCCTTTTAATCAAATATCATTGGTCCAATGGTATCGAAGGCACGCACTCAAGTCGCAATACTAGCAATACAGTCTTATTGACATCCAGCTTCAAGGATGTAATTTCTAACCTTGAAAAGGGCTGTCTCAGTAGAAATGGTGAGCTTGTATGCCGATTGGCATGGCTCACCAGGATCATGATTGCCAACATGTAGAGCATCATTCCAGAAGGGTTGATCAAACAAACAAGGTACAATATCTGAACACGGTAAAATTCAAAGAAAATATAACTTTTGCAATATGAATGTCTGCTGGAGACCCGCTACTGCGGTGGCCCCAGAAAGGGTAAAGTTATTATGGAGGTCAAATGTTTGAACTTCCTAAAATCTAATGTAATATATCTCAAATTATATCCTTAGAGTAACCAGAGTAAAAAATTCAGTTGGGGTCACATGCATGTGGTGCTTCCTTTGCCAAGATATTTGGGAAAATAGGCTAAGTTCAATTGTTTGTCAATGAAAGGGGTCCACGTTTGTAATACCCAGATTTCTTTGTAAAACATATTTTTTAAAACGGTTTAATGATACTGATTCCAAATATGAAATGCTTTGGCCCTTTCGTCATCCTGTATATAATAGAAAAGGCAGTACAAAATTCCCTGTAGGACTCTGTAAAGGATATTACACGAGTTACTTTCCGTTCGTGGCTGAGAATGCCTGATGGGCGTAGCCACCTAAGCCATTCTCCGCCACGAATGGAGAGTTCCGAGTGTATCCGACTTACCACACATCTGGGACGTCAGCCAATATTTCTAATTTTTACGCTCGCATTATTTTGCAACAGACGGAGTGTTTGTGAAGTTAGTTGCTCATTCCAAGAATATCAATTACCGGTAGTTGGGATGAATAGGAGGGAGGTATGAGGGTGATGGGCAACTGCGATAGGATTGGGGGGAACGGTAATGAGGGAGGCTAAGGAAGAGGAGAGAATGGGTGGGGTAGAGGGTAAAGGAGCGTAGGGGCGTAAAATGTAAGAAGGGGGAGGAAAAGAAAGGTGGGCGAGAATGGTATGGCAATGTGAGGAGAGGTAGGCGCAGATCGGGGGTGAAAGTGGGGTGTCTGGTGGGGAAGGGTGGATTGGAAGGGAGGAACGGAGGTGGTGAGTCGGGGGTAAAGTAGGATAAGTGGGGAGTAATGAATCTGGACGAGGGAATGGTTTTGGGGTGGGAATGGTGGTATTCTTGGGAAAAAGGAATGGAATGGAGGGATTAGGGTTGGAGGGGGGGGGGGTCGGTCTTGGATGGCATCAGTGAGGTGAGAAGGCTTCGAGGGTGGGGGTAGTTGTAGGGGGCGGAGGTAGAATGATATGGAGTTTCGGGAGGGCATGGTGGGAAGGGCGTGATAGGGGAAGGTCTAGGCGGCTGGGGGAAGGGTGGATCAACTTGTGATGTTTGCGAAGTAGGAGGTTGGGAGAGGATAGGGGGGGTAGAGGGGCAATCGATAACGAGTGATGGGCTAGTTGGATGGGGGAGGGATATCGATTTAATGTAAGGAAGTAGTTTCGATCGCTTCTTGTCTTTTATCAAATGTTTTGTAGGAATGGTGTGAATAAGAGTCTTTAAAACGCAATACTGGACAAAACATTCTTGATTTGTATAATGATGAAGATTGGGTTCAATATTGATCGCATTTTCAGGTCCCCGCATCAGCATTTTGTACTGCAGAATTTTCATTGGTTTATTTTTTAAACGTGCGTGGTTGATACCGAGTGGAATATATATGTACATTATATTTATTACTCGTCATTGACTTCATTACCTGTTTATAATTAGAGTAGAATATGCTATGATGGAAATTACGTCTAAAGGTGTCAGCGAGATCAGATGTTTACTCATCTATTTACCACGGCCTGTAGAGGGTCAAGCAGACACCTGTGTTGTAGGTTAGTATTTGCTATACAAGTGGATATGACTCGTTTTGCTTGGAATAACAAGCTAAATGCACTTGCAACTTGAGATGCCTGTATATACTTTATTGTATTATGATCATGGATTTTGTTGTTCAATGAAATAAACCTGAATGATGGATACTGAAATCCAAATCACGAATCTGAGGGTTATGATTTACCGACGGATTAGGATCTGTAAATAGGCTGTATCCATTATAACCCAGATATCCAGTAAATGCCGCTGGCAGAATCATAATTCGGGAATATACTATCGACTAATGCTCTATATGGGACAAGATTTCATCGGTATTTCTATTTTTCTCCCTGTATGCCAATATTACTAGGACTGGTATATTGTGGAAGGGGCGTGGTCTCGTTTTTTTTCCTATTAGGCAAAAAATTTCGGCTTTACGCTCTCATACAGGTTTTCAAATCGCAATTTACCACATTCGTTTTTTTTTAGGAAAGTTTTTTTCAATTTATTTAATCGTGGCCGACTAAAAAATGTCGCGGGCAAGATTTCATACGTACCCCCTTTAAAACTTTACAGGAGACAATTTTTTTTTTTATTTCTGAGCATACACTCACGAACACTCTAACCCTAAAACCAAAATTAAAAAAAAACTTGTTACATGTACACATGAAACACCTGTGTAGCGCATAGCCTTATTGACTTAAGGTGCAACGCGAGATTTTGCGTGCACCCGATATTGTTGTCATAATAGTAATTTTCATATAGAATAGATATCCTTGCCTTTGTTTTCGCTACGAAATGCCTTAAAATAAAAAAGAGGATTTTGATTTGCTTATATTTCAATTTTAACACATGCTGAATTTTGTATTTGCTCCTATTTACGAACCTAGAAATTTCACCATTTTTGTACCAAAGAAACCATTTTTCAGCTTAATTTCTTTCTATGGGATAAGTTTTGATGAAAGCTTTACATCGGGAAAAATCAGTACTGTCGATTTTTTAAGGAACACCTATGTGAAATCTCTCGTTGCACCGTTTAATTTGGCTCTATTGAAAGCATTGCTTTGATTTTTCCTGTCGTGCCCGACAGAAAAATCACAGCATACTAAATTATCATCTTATTCATAACGAACGGTGTATTCCGCTCATTATGCACTCCATGTGTGATCGATTATGTTGATAGGCTTTCAAATATGCAAAAACTCATGCTCGAAAAAAATGTGGAGCTGTTCCTATAAATGTCCTCTTGTCGTTTTACAAATAAAAAAATTCATGAAACAAACTGAAATTCATGCAATATCTTTACACAACTGTTACAGTATAAAATACTATGATTATATTTGAAGCTACATCAAATACACAGGAACACAAATTAGCTAAATACATATAAAGACAACGCACAAAAGATACAAAGAGCCAGCAAGTTTCGGTTAGATTTTTGAACAAATTAAAAAACAATACTGCCAAAAATATTCTAGGCCTAAGTACACAATAAACAAAATTGTGAAGGATGAAATGAAATAACGTAGTCAACCATGCATGAATTATAAGATCAAATAAGTCAATTTCAAATATTACTCTCAACACAAAGAATTTATATAGTTGACAAGTATTGAAATAGGCCTACTCCAATCATACCAAATAATAAACACAAGTACGACATTCTTGTGAGATTCATACTTAAACTAGAAAAATAAACACAACACACAACTAAAAATGGAACGCACCAAAATTTACTCGTTGTTGGGTAGATAGCGTTATTTCATGTGATTTTTATCAAACTCAAATCTATGTCTAAATTGTGCACATATTGTAATATCTGCATTGTATTGTTTTTCCTCATTGTTTGTTGCGCGAATGGATCGAATGTATCCAATAACACGCCATTCGAAAACTCGGCGAAAGCATTCGCTTTTCTGATTTAAGAAATGGCGTGTTATTGTTACTCATTCGCTCCATTCGTGCAAAATACTGGAGCAAAAAAACAATAGGGTGACGTCACAGATGTGTGTTAATTGGGAATAGTAGGGTTATAAATGAGAATCCCTATTCTGAAATGTGGGGAAGAAGGTTGAAGATGTGTTTTTTCTATATTAGGAGGTGCGAAAACTAATTTTTGGTCCAACCTCTTGGGAATGTAGGGAACTTTGTTAAAACAAGGGGGTAAAATAGGAGCAGTGGGTTCAATTTTAAATCCTTTTAAATTGTGTTTAAATGTACTCCAATGTATTTGTCTCATTATAAGAATAACAATAATCCATGCTCAGATTTTGTTACCCGTTGTCAAATTATTTGCCCCTGGTCATACTGACGCAGTATTCATTTCAATTCTTTGGGTGACAGCTCTGTTTACAATTTGAGGTCAAGTTCATTGTAGACCCGTTTGCACACTATTACGAAACCAATGCCAAACATTGTAAAATAGGCAAGATGACACAATTTTGACACCAGTTTCAACAAAATCAGAGCACTGTTTACTTTAAACACAATTGACTTGAATTTCAAATTTACCCCTGTACTTAATTACCCCCTATTTACAAAGTTCCCCACATTTCCCATGTCTTCTGATATATCCCTCTACTATATGAGCTAGTTTCAGTGGTTTAGTGTATGATTTTGTCAAGTGCACGGCTCGCTACTCTCTCCTTGACAGCAGCAATGTCGCATTTATCATTGCACCCAGTTGGTGTAGCACCTCACATGCACGGAAAGACTTAATACAATTTCAAACACATTTAGGGCCTTTTTCTACATTTAAGTAAGCATCCTTAAATAAGTGATGATGTTACCATTATGTTCAGTAAGCAAATGTGTTTTAATATATTTACATACATTGTGCTTAAAGAGACACTGCCACAGGGAAAATAGTGCGCCTCAAGATTTTTCAAAATCAATATTTTTGGCATGGTTGTAAAGCTTTTATAGGTCATTCCTGCCATTTCAACAATCCGAGTACACCACCTCATGGATTTTCTTTCTTTTTTGGTGTATTGAAAGATTCATAGAGAACTAAAATCCTGAAATTTTAGCTCTGTACCTCTTTTCGTTTTCACACGCTACCGCAATTTTAAATTTGAGGGGAGTCACCCCCCAAAAACATTACCGTGTGAAATTCAAATATTCAAGGGCCTAAGTAAAGAACTACACCCTCAGATTGTCAAAATTGGCATGCTGGATATACTTTTTTGCTGCAGATCCAAATATTTGTCAGGAAAAATCACCTTGCTTCAATTTTTCAGTTACAGGGGTCAAAATGTTGCAAAAACCATTTGGACCATACTTTGGGGGGAGGGCCATAAGTCAAAAGGTAAAAGTGATATAACTCCAAATTCCGGGCTGGGTGAAGCTAATCTGAATACTACCGCTTGTGTACAATCTTTACTTATATCAGCTTCATTGGAAGAGATATAGCTGTCGCAAAAATCAAAAAGTTCCAATATACCCTTGACTTGCCCCCCTAAAAATCCAATGTCAGACAGTTGACACCAAATTTCCTGCTTGAAAATTATGCCTGGAAATATGAAAGGGCTCCCTTCTCAAGCTTTGTCAAAGTTTCAACATGGTGTCTAAATGCCCTTATGTAGGTAACAGGCTTCAAAGAATCTAAACGTTCAACCAATATCAGACAAAATTCCCATTGAAATGTACACAGAATTCGAACTTTGCAACTGGTATTCAAGTGCATTTTAAGATTTCGACATCCAGTTTGACCTTGTAGAACTCTAATAATGAAACTGAATCTAATATTATCACTTTATTAGCACCTGATCTAGATATGAACCAAATTTCATCGTGTGTCTTACTTGTGAGAAATTTATAATACGATTAATTGTCCTAATTGAATCATTAGTAACAGTGAACTGTGCAGTTATACCCAGTTTTCAAATTTCAGGTTTCCTGTGTGTTCAATGAGAAGTCTTTCAAAACTGAATTGCATGAATCCGGACTTTTTGAAGACCAGTTTCTTATAGAAGACACTATCATACACCACAATGAAAACTTTGCAAAATTTTACACAAGGACCCCCCACTCAAAGCATATTTCAAGCAGAATTTGGTCAGAATGTCTGACCTGATTTTTAGGGGGCCCAATGCAGGTCAATTGGACTTTTTGCTTTTTGCGACAGCTATATCTCTGCCAATGAAGCTGATACACGTATGAGATTAAACACAAGGGTATTATCCACGTAATCTATCACCAGCCTATTTGGAATTTTTCACTTATTTCTTTTTGACTTATGGCCCCCTAAGTATAGGTCAGAGTTGGTTTTGAGTCCATTGTTGATCCCCTTTAACTTAAAATTGGAGCAAGATGCATTTTTTCTGATCACTTTTGGGAATCTGGCAGCAAAAGTTAATCCAGAATGCCAGTTTGAAGGCTCTGAGGGGGTGTAATTCTTTACTTATGGCCCTCTGAAAGAGTGAATTTCACCGAACCTGTTTTTGAGGTGACCCCCCTCAATTGAAATTTCTGTTGCGGAAAACGAAAGTAACAGAGCTCAAAGTTTTAAGGAATTTTACTTTCTAATGAATATCTTTCATACACCAAAAAGAAGAATCCATGAGGTGATGGTGTACTCGATTTGTTGAATTGGCATGGACATGACCCATCTACATTTGCCCTTACCTGAAATGATTTAGACCAAATCAAGCATCCTTGGGTAACAGAATATTTTATAATTAATGCGCCGTCGACATTAATTCAGTCAACGACTGGAAATTACATTTAAAACAAGAAAACACACGCTGTATGCATGTTTCCCAGGGCATGCCCCCTGTTTGACTGGTCCTGTGCCCCTTTGTGGTTTAAATATCAATGATACAAGTCTCTGATATTAATGTAATATACACCTTGTTAATTAAGTTTATGGAAAACTTAAATTAAGCTACCAAAGTACCTTGGATGTCCAATTTAACTCTTATTAATCCCCTATCGTTTTTGAGTTTATTTTATGTGCAAAATGTATCTGTCTTCTCCAATGGCCTAGACTATCATTTGATAGCAACTTGAAGAAATGTCATATATTTGGTGAAATGTGCCAGTGCCATTTAAATGCAAGTTTAAATTTAAAGCGATTTAAACTAAAATTGCATTCTATCTAAATTAGGTCTGGATACATCCATTAACGTCTGTTTCTTTTGATATTTGTCAACGCCCATAACTCCAAGTCTTCTAATGTTTTATGACGATGATTCATTAATATGTGAATGCATGACCATAATTTACTAAGGTGCAACGAGAGATTTTGAAGCCCCAAATATTGTGTCATAATACTATTTTCATATAGATTAGACATCCTCCATCGATTCATTACCGTATTTCGCTACAGAAATGTCTTAAAAGAGAGAAAAGGCGATTTGGATTTCTTATAGTTTCAATGTCCAACATAGGCTGATTTCGTATTTGCTCCTATCAAAATTAGAAATTTCACAATTTTGGTAGCCAAAGAAACTCATCTCAGCTAATCCTTTGAGATGGTGGATATTTTTGGATGAAAGCCCTTACAGTCAGGGCAAAAATCATTACTTTCGATTTTTAGAGACACCTATAGTGAATTCTCTTGTTGCACTTTTAATGGACAGTTTCACCATGAGGTTCTGCGTATCTATTTTGGTTTGTAACTTTGCAAATATTTGATTATTGTATGTTAAAAGTATACATTTCTAGAAAGCAATTAGATGATGACCCGATGATGGCATCCAATTAATGTAAAACTTTCCGTATTTTGGAAAAATCTAAAAAAACATGATTTTTGCCCAAATTTTTCCAGACAGCATAACAACAACAATTTGAATTTTCATGATTTCTTATGTTATTTTTTTAGAAACAAGACATTTGTCTATGTACGTATTTTTCATTTTCTTAAAAGATAGCTTACTTTTCGAATAAGGGAAATTCAAAAAGTTTGAATTTTTTACCTTTTCCAGATTTTTTGAGTATATGTTGGATATGCTTTAGATTAGAAATCAAAATAAAATTGAGAAACCCGGTCCCAGAAAAGAAAAGACCGACTGCTATTGTTGGAAAGTTAACCTTATCTTTTACTTCGGTATTTTT
Organism: Ophioderma brevispina; assembly: GCA_023653785.1. Taxonomy (NCBI): domain Eukaryota; kingdom Metazoa; phylum Echinodermata; class Ophiuroidea; order Amphilepidida; family Ophiodermatidae; genus Ophioderma; species Ophioderma brevispina. The sequence continues at coordinate 35,696 of JAMKCH010007535.1, read as the reverse complement.
GGAGTTATCTTGTCGAAATTTGCCAAATTTTGCGAAATTGAAATGTGAGAAAATCCGCGTTTTATAAAAAAGGGACTTTTCACGCCATTCAAGCTGTCTCTTTCTCAAAATCCTTTATCTTTTGAACCAAAATTGACTATGTTGTGTGCAGTGATGGTAAATACTCTTTATGCACGAGTGAATCAAACATCCTTTTGTCTCTAACTCCATAAATCAGAAGAAATTGAATTTCATCTGGTCTAAAAATTACGCTTTGTTTACATTTTCAATAATATGATGCAGTAAGAACCTGAGAAGCGAGCGCTCAGATTCACTTTTATTCTGTCTATTTGCCATAAAAATGCCCGCAAGAATTCCAAATTAAATCCTATTGTTGATCTACTTGACTGCACAAGTACTCGAGATCGCGGAGGAGACGCTATTATGCTTATTATTTGATTTGTTTGAAAGCTTAGAGACTACCGGGTGTAAAGCGTCAATCACTCCACAGTATACTCCAACTCAGTACTCGATCACGCTCACCCTGTCCACTGACAATTTTACATTGTGCATATGCATCTTCAGTCATTAACTGTCAAATGGTGACTGAGATGGCATGCTCTGTGGCAGGCTCATATTAGTAACCGCCCCCCCCCCCCCCGCCCCGCCCATGCAGTGCCTCTCAGTGCATGGGCCATGGCGCCATCAATTGATTCATCCTAATTACATCGTTTCAAACACAACCCTTGATTGCCTCCTTGTGACCTCTTGACTTTGCTACGTCCGTGGTAACCAATAAATGAATTGGGATTTTTTTTGGGTACAAGGGGAGGGGATTTTTTCTACAAAAATCAAAATCAAACAAACATAAAAAAAATAAAAAAAATATTAGCACATTTTTTGAAGAGCGCCCCCAATTTTTTTTTTTTTTTTTAATGAGATTTTTAACACGGTTGCATTGGTAACTGCTAGTAAACCTAACCTGTGAATGGTTAAGCTAAAGATTCTGTGTCTCACAAACAAGGAATTTTGCAATTAGAATAATTATTTATCGGATGCCCCGTATAATTCCGACTGCTAGTAAACGGTCCTTCCATGTGACATAGCCCACAGAGAGATACAGCCCATAGATAAGAAGCGAAGCTAGATCGGAAACTCGCGCAAATTTGCGATCCAAACGCACCTGTTTGTTTCCATGACGCAGAATGTGACGCGATGCTATTCAGCCCGTGTTAAATCACCTCATTAATTATTCAGTGTGTACATGTTGCCAACAAAAATTTCGCCTACCCCGTGCAAAGGACCCTCGCCAAGCGCGGCAATGGCCAAAAATATTCCAATTTTTCACTTTTCGGTAACGCGGCGAGGCGCTTATTTTTACGAAAATGCCATTTTGGATTTATTAACTATTTCTCTTATTTATTTTATATTTATTTTTATTTATTTTATTTGAGGCGCTATTTTTACGAAAAAGTGACGATACATGTCAATAAATGTTCCGTTTTTTATGTCCTCGAATACCCGCGCACTTAATTTACCAAATCACTGGATTATATTCGCAACAGAAAAAGATGCGTGCGCGGTCCTTTTTACTTACACCCTAACCGGTTTAATTTCCTCTCACGTTTGACCCCAGTGAGCCGGGAATGACCCCTACCCTTGAGCAATTGTACCACCCATGACGGTCACCTTTTGTTAGGATATTATTGTCTGTTATACTGAGTGAGCGCCTATAACTCCCCCTCGTGGTAAGGGCACATCCTCCAGCTTAGTAAGGTTTAATGCCCTCTCACATGTACCACCCTGAAAAAAAAAACGTGTCACTTTGTTTGATCATTATTTAAGTTTTAACCTGATGAGCACCTACTCCCCCGTCTGTAAGAGCACAAAGGGCTTACAAAGCACTCAAATCACGGGATGAAGTTGAGAGTTTGTTTACTATGGTTGTCATACCCGAATCGAGGTACCGAGTTACCCTACCCCCGTCGAGTACCCCCCCTGTAGTGAAAAAAAAATGCAGGTAAAGCATTTTTCAAAGAAGAAAGGAAGCGCTAATCAATTACGGAACCTTTTAAAACTTTCTTGGAGCCGAAATAAATGATGTACAGAGGGATAAGGGATCTCGAGGGTGCCGCGCCGGTGCCCCGCGCCTTGGGACTATGACAGTAGCCCAATTTGGGGAAACCCGCGGCGGCCTTTTTTTAGGCGCGGCCGATGTAAAAGTAGCCCCCATGTGCTGGTAAACCGCGGCGTTTGGCAACACTGAGTGTGTACCAAAAAGTACACCCTGAATAATTTTGTGCATGAGATGAGCGCGTCAAAGCAAACGACACTGCTCTCAGTCCGTGTTTCAAGCCACTCAGGTTGTACGCTACTCAGTCAGTAGTCAATCATGGATTTCAGGTGCCATAAAATATCCTATATGCAGAAAAATCGGGGAGGTTTTGCTTTAGGAAACTGTTTTTTGGAGTTTTCTATAAGAATAAATATTATACGTTATTTATTGATTGGCTGATGGTCAATTGTTTTATTTTTTGGTATAACGTCAGTACTATTCTGAAGAGCCTACTACTGCCATCGTCATCCAATATTTGTCTTGTCACCACTCTTTTCGCAATATTGAGCCCTAATAGATAGAGATCTCGTCAAAAGTTTTAAATGCAATACTTCTTATAGAAAGGAATTGTAACATGGCCGTCCCACGGGGGGGTCGTTAAAAAGAGAAAATAGAAGGAAAATGAGGACCCAAAAGGAAAAGCCTGGAAAAGGAGAGGAAGGAAGAGGAAATCAAAGAAAAAAGGAAATAAAAATTCGAAGGAAAAAAAAAAAAAAATATTAAAAGAAACAAATTTTAAGGTGCTTTTTTTTTCAAAAAATTTCCCCTTTTGTTTTTGTTTTTTTTACAGATATCCTTATAGCGGATACGTATCCCCCTGTCCACCTTCAATCCCGATTTTACGTTTGGGTGCTCTGACAAATGTTTGGACAGCTATTTTTTTTTTTTTAATCTTTTTGACTTTGCATTTTTTTTCCCGCTAATTATATTTTAATTAAAATAGCAAAATGGATGCGAAGCCAACCCAAGATCGCGATTGATAAAGTCCTCTTAAGCAAACTGCTTTCGGTTAAGGCCTGGTACTAACGTACATGAAATTTGAAAATATGCCAATTAACATTTGCCCTTTATTAACATACGAATAGGGTACTACCTCGATTTAGACACTCTCAGTACCATTATTTTCACGTTTGTTTTCCGTTCCGGCAACTTAAACATTGAATAATATTCACTGTTTCTATCAAAGGTTGTATGAAAAATTCATAACACGATACTGCAATAGGGTTCCGTGATTTTGCGCGAGAGAGATATCCCTCCTGCCACATAACCAAACAACCACTAGCAAAAAAAATGACAAGTGATATTATGATATTAACCAAATAGGACTGCTTATATTTAGGCGATAATAAAAAAAAATCAGTCGGTTAAATTTTACTGGTCCATTTCTATCGGGAATTGAAAGTCAAATTTGACCGAATGGTATATTTTACTATCACACTGCATTTCAAGATTTGTAAATTGTAGGCATCATATCCAGGTATATTCCAAAAAGTAAATTTCGCCCCATTCAAAAAAGTGACTATTTACCCATTTGACTTTGAATTGGTAAGCTTTTACAATCAGTTGTTTTAAAGTTGATTTCTAGACGCGGCAACTAATACCAAACTTTTCAAATTCGCACGCGTACACTTCCATTTGTGCTTCTTCAAAAATAAAACCGCTGTCATTAAATAGGCCTACGATTTTAATTGCTTTAAATTATCGTTGCTCATTGCTCATAATGCCTGTTTAAATGTACGCTCTCTGAACGTTTTTCAGCGTACTTAAGTGCGTAGCGCGCCTTTGATTAATTCATACGCACGGCGAGTTCGAAACCAAAAAAAAAAGAATCTGGCTTCGCGCGTGATCAAATGCGCGGAAGTCTCCTTTCCTCGGCGCTTATAGGATTCTGTGATACAGCCCACGATACAGCCGGGAATGGCGCCATGTACGTGTTTACGCTCATCCATTAGTTACAGTTACAAGGTTATTACAAGTTTATTAATCTCTGTGCGACCAATACAGTTGGTAAATGGAGAAATGTTATAACAAAAATTTAATTATTCTACTTACAGAAAACATGAAATTAACAAAAATATATACTCAAACCTTTTCATAATACAGCGACAAAATTTGGCAGGCTGGATAATTCCCCTACTTTTGACATATTCAGGAGGGCAATCATTTTAGAGTATGGGCGGATCGTACAAGTCTTCAAGTACCGTTTCCTTTATCCGCAAAAGAGGACCATTCGAAAAGGTAGTGGAATTCATCCACTGTTGAGGGTGGTGTTGACATCTGAACACACTCTGTTCTGCCTTGCAATACCTCGATAGCGTCCCGTGTTGATAGGAGTTTACTATTGCCACATCTAAAATTTACACAGCCCGATACGATCACCCTGATTGAGAATGACAAGTTAATTTCAAATGTAAATTTGTTGAAAAATTCTGTAATTGGTTTATCAAGTACTGTTAACATTCACCTCTGCATTCAATTTTGTCTAAAGATATTCCTCAGTTTTTTCTTTTAAAGTTTTCTGTAGCCATTGAAATGTTGACCAAATCCAGGTCGGAATTCCAAAGGTATGATAGGCCAAACATATCAAGAATAGATTATTTTCTTCCAACCATGGAGAATGGAGACCATTTGTCGTAAAAGAGAGCGTAATAGTCTGTAGATGATTAGAGAGCTTGACGGTTTTTACTTTGACAAGCTTATACAAGTACATTTACTAACCTTTGTCAATAATGATACGTATTCCATCTACCTAATCACCGTAAACCATTACCAATTGGTTGTTGGATCTGATAGTCCAAGAACCTGTTTACAGAATTTCAAGTAAAGTTTCACGACAGAAGAGAAATATCGTCAAATGCCCATTATTCTTCACAACCGTAGAATAGGATGTGGTTGAACTAGCTGATCAAAAAGTTCCATTGAATGTCCATTGGGAGGGAGATCAAGTTTTCTGCTTTTGTATTCAAGCTGAACATCGCTCGTCTAGTAGCCTCACTTGTTTATTCATAGTTTCGTAAAGCTTGTTGTTATAATTAAACTTAGTCCCCAGATAGTTAAAATCATAACCGTTCTTGAAGTTATCACCAAATTTAAATGTACGACACTTACTCACTTTACCCGTGAGAAATACGATCTTGTTTTGCCTGGTTTTATTTGACAGTGAAGATGCCATTGATCGACAATAATCGAAAATTACAGCATCTAGGGCACGTTGAAGTTCATGATATTCAGACTCGGCAAATACAATTGTGTTCATCAGCTACAGAAGTGTGAAGCTCAAAAACACGCAAAACCATCATCGTTACTTAAGTAAGTTCTAATATCTTTAGATTATCACCGAGACCATTTAAAGTACGCGCTAATGAAAAAATCAAAATCGTTTAATTAAAAACATTGCAAATAGAAGCGGAGATAGGATTTTCTCCCTGTCTTACACCCATGTTACAATTGAAGAAATCAGATTCTTCATTACCATCACCGACACATGACTTCGACTATTATACATGTTTAGATGACCGTAATTGACTTTACTATTGATACCATTTGAGGACAGTTAACCACAAAGATGTTCTATCGATTTCGATCCAATGCCTCCAAGAGGCCTTATGATGCACGTAAAAAACGCTTACCCTTGTAGAGGTAAAGGTCTATAATAGATCTTAAAACAGGTGTGAAAATGTAGCAATTTATTGGCGATGCTGTGGTTCAATCGTTTATTGAACCCAGGTAGTACGTGTTGCGTATTGATGTTATTAGGTTGAAGCGGGCGCGCGTCATACTGCGTTTTGCTACGTTCGGCTGCCGACTGACAACTTTGCGTTCTCGTTGCGTATGATCGTTGCGTTTCACACGGTGTGTTCGATTGTTGTCACTGGGTGGGTGGCCTCCTTTCTTGGATTGTATAAAAGCCGTAATAAAACATCGCGAAGAAATTGATATTATAAAATGACCATTCCTTCTTAAATGATTAAAGTGTTTAGAATGAGAATAAAGTATGATTTGGGAACCGGTACTCTAGTTACGACGAATTGAACCCGGCGGGACACCATTATTTTTTGCGTGGAAGGACTCGGCCTCCGGCCTCGTTCTCCAGTAAAATAATGGTATCGCCTTGGCTTTCATCGTCGGAAAGAGGGTTACCGGTTCCCAAATTCATACCTGTATTCTCTAAATAGAGAGTGAATCTGTGACAGTGGTTTTGAATAACCATCACGAAACCGGCCTGCTCTCACCCAGGATTTTCTGTAACTTCAACATAATCAGAAAGTCTTTTGTTTAATATTGAAGTGAAAAGTTTGCCCAGGCAACTTAGCAAAGTTTATATTTCACCTAATAGTTATCTGGATATCAGGGGAACCCCCCCCCTTTATCTTAAAGATAGGTTTGTAATTCCTTTGTCCCAATTACTAGGAACGACCACCTCTATCGAGAATCAATTGAAAAGTTGCCCAGTCATAATAACCAGTCTCAGGACAATTTTTGAAAAGTTCCTTGTTAAAGGAATCGACACCAGCAGACTTATTATTGTTGAGGTCTTAATTTGAACCCAAATTTCTGATCGTCGATAGGCTTATTAATTTCTTGGTGATGCCAATGATTGATCGATCTCGGATCGAACTTGGTGTCAGAAGGTGCACTTTCAATAAGCATTATGACTTTGATTTTAATTTACTGAAATGGTTAAAAAAGGATGAAGTGTCAACGTTACCCGAGTTTCGCGCTTTTGTTGGTTGCGTCATTGAGTATTTTCCAGTATTCTCTTGGATTGCTGGGTTTTAGATTACGAAGATTTCCATGAAATTTACTTGTAAAGACCTTTTTTGGCTTTTCTGAGAATCTTTTGTACAAAAGACCAGGCACAAAGCTCTTTTTTTATCAATCGAAGATTTAGTTCTCTTTACTTTCTGGTTTTTAAGTATTCGATCGAAACTCACGACACTCCGTAGTGAACCCTGGATTTGCCAGCTGTTTTCGTGCGGAAGTTTTATTTGCCACCCTTAGAGTTTCTAACTAGGCCTAAATCATCAGCAGTTGAATAGCTTCACAAAATTGCATACTTCAAGTTATCTATGCCAGTCTGATCAATTTTAACATCAAAAAACTATCTACAAATGACGCAAGACTTTCGATGTCAGAGCCTTTAACGCTGATAATACTTTTCTGACGTTGCCGAGCCCAGTTCTGCGATACAACTTGCGGTTCTAGAATCAGAAGATGCGTTTATCACTAATATTTCACTTGTGAAGTTGGTGTTGTTTGAGATCGTCCTCCTAGACATACCAGAGATAAACAAATTGGATTGTGGTTATCAGACAGCAATTTGTCAAAAGGTCAACATAGAAATTATCCTCCATCGGGAAATAACATCCGGAGGAAGCGGATGCGATTCTTAAAACAGCTGTGGGAAAATGTAGCAATTTCATTGGCTGATGCCTGGGTTCAATCGGTTTAATTGAACCAGGTAGTACGCGCTGCGTATTGATGTTATTTTAGGTTGAAGCGCTCGCGTTCATAGGCGTTTTGATACGTTCGCGCGCGCCTCGCCAACTTTGCGTCTCGTTGCGGATGATCGTTGCGTTCCAACGGGTTTTTCGATTGTTGTCACTGGGTGGTGGCAGCCTTTCTTGTTGGTTGTATAAACGCGTTAAAACATCGCGAAATTGAGTTAAAAATGACTTAAATGATTAATTATAGCTGTTTAAGAATGAGAATAAAGTATGATGTTGGGAACCGGTACTCTCTTTACGACGAATTGAAACCCGGCGACACCATTATTATTTGCGTGGAAGGAACTCGGCCTTCCGGCCCTCGTCTTCCACTTAAAATAATGGTATCGCCTTGGGTGCAATCGTGTAAAGGAGTACCGGTTCCCAAATAATACCTTTAGTCTCTAAATCAATTACGGAGTTATCACAGTCAATTCACCATGATTCATATCATCACAAAACGGGCCGTTAATGATATGGAAGATCAAGGACATATAACAAGATCTAATAAGCTGTGACCATTCTTATTTGTACATTTGTCTAAGTTATGCCTATCCGTACAAAGGCCGAGGGGGTAAGATCATGTTAGAGTCAACTATAGCATCACTGACTGCCGAGGTGTCGCGAAACATCACCGTCAAGTGATTATAAATCATTGAGGAGCCATTGTTCTGAATTGAAATCACCAAGTGAGGCAAATTGGAACACGTGACTCCAAAAAATAGGCTTTCTTTTAGATTAACAATGTCATCTTCAAGTCATCAAATATGGTGCTATTAAATACTTTGAAGTGGTCATGTGGAATATATGTTGACCCTAGAATAATAAAATCAAACCCCAAAAGATTCTGGTGTTCGACTTTGACCATTGAACGCAATCAGAGCAAGAGCATTGATGAACATTTATGATCTTGTTTTATTGGGTCAGGCCAAGACACGTAAATATAACCCAGACCCGAGCTTAGTCCCGAAACGGCGCGTAACCAAAATCGTGGTGCCCAAAAGTATTATAATGAGCAGTTACGCGCTTCCTTATCATAGTTTTGGTCACCACCATATTTAGTTTACGTATCGTCGTATTTGGAAAATCCTTAATGCATAGTTATGGGACACGCGGTGGTTATTTTACGTTCGTCACATTTAGCGAGTGCAAAACAACAATAAAAACGATGCCACAAGCTATCTCACGGACTCAATATATCTCTTTTCCTAAGCAAAATTAACAGGGGGTAATCAGGAGACTTTTTGTGAATTAGGGATGCAGGAATCTTTTTAGAAGCTGTTAGTTTCTTCATATCGATTGGTTTTCGCATAAGTATTGCAGAAAAGAAACAATCGGCCGATCAGACAATGGAAACAGGGGAAATGAAAAACTGATTAACAGAACGCCTGGACGCACAATTTTTATATGCGGTGCTTGCGCCTCAACAGTGACGACGCGCGAGGTGCTTACGCAGCAACAACACGGGCGCGCGTGTGTGAGAGAAACGGTAACGGGCTTGGGCTATTCATAAATAATTACACGCGATTCCCCCTTGGTTAGATTCTTAGCTCAATGGTTCAGGCAATCAAGTTAGAGGTTATTTATTGAGGTGGCACTATGTCATCATGGACGGACAGTAAACGTAGCATTTCCAGCTCTTCGTTAAGTCAATCTGTGATCCAAATTCTAATACAAAATCGCTTAAGTTATGATAAACTACATTTTTAGCATTCTCGTTCGCAGGTATAGTTTCCTAATCCTATGTACACTCATAAACGTAACTGTGCCAAAATATCTCAAATGAACAATTGGTGGGGCGCTCTTCAAAAATGTGCCATTTTGCTTTAAGGGCCAGGGATACAGACGGAACCATTTCCTTTTCATATACTTAGTACATTAAATTTAAAGGGTATTCTTTTATTACCAATTAAAGGTCATTATTCATTTACCAATTAAAGGGTCATTCCTGCATTTACCAAATTTTAAAGGTCATTCATTCATGTACCAATGAAAGGGTCATTCCTTCATTTACCAATAAAGGGTCATTCATTTACCAATAAAGAGGTCATTCCTTATTAAAAATAAACTTTAAAGCGGTCATTCTTCATTTACCAATTAAAGGGCATATTTTCATTTATAGGGTCCATTCCTTCATTTTACCAATTAAAGGGTCATTCCTTTATTTACCAATTAAAGGGTCATATTCGTATGTACCCAATTAACGGTCACCTTCAGTCATTAAGCAACTAAAGGGTCGTTCCTTTGTTTACAATTAAACGGTCATTCATGTACCCAATTAAAGGGTCATTACTTCATTACATATATTTACCATTAAAGGGCATTTTCATTTTCAATTAAAGGGTCGTCATTCATTTACCAATTTTAAATGGGTCATTCCGTTCATTACCAATTATTTAAAGGGTTACTCCTTCATTACCAATTAAAAGGGTTATCCTTCATTTACCAATAAAGGGTCATTCCTTCATTACAATTAAAGGGTACTCCTGCATTACCAATTAAAGGGTCATCCTTCATTGTGCCTATTAAAGGGTCAGTCCTTAGTACCAATTAAAGGGTCATTCCTTCAATTCCCATGTTTAAAGGGTCATCAGAACATTCAATTTAAAGGGTCATTCATTCATTTATCACTATAAAGGGATATTCTGTTGCCACTTAAAGGGTCTCATTTAAGAATTAAGGTATTCCACATTTATGAATATTAAAGGGTATTCCATCATTGACAAATAAAGGGCCCATGCCATTGTTTACAAATTAAGGCTAATTATAAAGAGTAAGCCTGCAGTTAAGGTACTGATTTGGATCCATGTAAAGCCCGCCGGTTAACAAACCAAACGGAAACAAAATTTTGACACTTCAATTTTCAATAAATACAATTTTGACAAACCCTTCATTTTTAATTTTGACTTTGACACTTTGACCTCAGGTCTTGGGAACTCTTGGGGGGAAAAAGAATGAACTTATTGTTACCGTTTGGAAATCCCAAATTCCAAACCAGCAGGATTGTAGCCGGCCCCAAGTCGTATTTCTACTTCTTAGCCGAAAAGTTAGTTATGACAAGATTGTTTATCCAACCAGCCTGACAAACATAGGGCCTATAAAAAAAAATCATAATTTTCGAAAAGGATCTCGCTTTTACGCGTTACACCAATGGCAACAACTAAAATAATGTTTCTTGGCTGGTCGTGCCCTCCCCTGAAGATCTTTTACAGCAGCAGTCATCCGCCGGTAAATTTTTTACAGGGGTGGGTTGGGTTAGATGATTTGTCGTTGAAGTGTATGGTTTTTTCTATTGAATCCTCTTTTCTGTCCATCTCAGATCAGTTTAAGTCTGACCTGACTGCTGCTACAGTACGTGAGTGTCGTGGTTATAATTGGGATGCACGGCCCCAATCGTACTTCGTAGAACTGAATTAGGGGCCTCATAACACTAACACTACAGTGTGAACTGTTATGAATGTTGGCACACCAACAGCGCAAGAAATTGGAGATTTAGTAGGTGTGCATTATTTTGCATACGTGTATGATTCCGCACTATAAATGCGTGGAAGCAAAAATGTAACCGAATAATTTCCACCCGTATTTGGTGGTATCGACAAAGTGTAGCATAGCAAGCAGGCTAGTCGGTGCGTTACCCAGGGCCGGTTTGCTATATAGGCCTGAGTATACTAATTAAGTATATTGGTTAACAAAGGAAGCATGCACGCAACTCCCACAACTTTACAATAGACATATGTATGGCACTGGGCCAACTGTTTGAGGCAATAATTAGTGTAATTACGTGATACAAGACTTCGTAAAGCACAGGCCTAGGCTAAGTCAGAAGAAGCTTGTCTCAAGTGTCCAATGTAGTGTGCACCTTTACTTCCACTCAATCGTGCAAAGATCTGCTGGGGCGCGGCATTTTCTATGTTGGCCAAGGCCTAGCCCTCCGTCCGTCACGTCATTTTCCTTTGAGTGATCTCGAAAAAGCCAGAGAGGTATTTTTTTGAAAAAAAAAAAAAAGTGATGATGATGATGGCTATGTTGAAATGTTGAGATGCAATGACATTTTTATGACCAAAAAAGTAGAGACCATATACTCTGCATGTGTAACCAAACTGAGATTAGCCTAGCCTAGGCGGGCATTCTAGGCCAGCCTAGCCTCGCCTAGGATACTAGGCCTGTAGGGCCAGGCGTGTAAATAAGTATAATCGACACCCTAAAAAAGGTGAGAGGAATGATTAACACCTGTTTCCGAAAATGCCAAAACTCACTGAAAAAAAAAAAACTGCTGCCTGTTTGGTAGCCCCCTAAGGCATGTAAGTTATGACATGGGACAGAAGCCTAGGGCCTTTATTAACTCTGTAAGTTATAAACTTCATGGACTGCCAACACTACCAATGTACCACAAATAAGCGAAGTCATTTGCATTTGCAATGTTTGCTTTCGGTTTCACGATTCCGATGAGCAGCCCATTCCCAACCTGTGACCCTGGCTGTCATTGCCCTTGAAGTTGATTCCCATTCTAAAAAAAAATATGAAAATTGGAATCAATAAATTATTGATAACCCCCTGCCAACAATCATGAAATTCGCCATCGCCAGCCAATCTGTGTTGTGTGCTGCCCTGCATGTATGAGAAGAACGATCGCGTTGCACCGCTTTGTGTTAACGGACCCTGGTTAAGTATTACCACCTACAGCACTGTACCAGGACGGTTTCGATTTAAACGTCATTTGACTCGGCCGCTGCAGATTTTATTTCATCATTGTGATTTCATTTATTCAAGCATGATTTTTAAAAAATCAGAAACAAAAGTAGTTATCATGGTTTAAATGTTAGAAGAAAACAAAGTACGTTAAAAAACTAATTCGAGAAAGAGAAAAACAAAAATATCCAAGAACTGAATGGAGTATTATAATATGCTTTGTTGAATGCGGACTTAAGAATTAATTACATTTTTAAAACTGGCGAATTCCTGTTTGGTTACAGTCGTTTAGAACTCCGTGGGAGTTAATGGTAAGAATGACGAAAAACTGGGACCAGATGAGGTCGGTATTTTTAAAGCCTGTCCCTATAGAGTTTCAAAGCTGTCAATACGTTGTATACGTTATCTACAAAGAGATTCGTTCGGCGCCTCGCTTATTATTTTTCGTTTTCAAGATGCGTTCGCGCAAAAGTACGTTTTTTTTTAAACAACCACGCGCACGCTTCATACGCATGTAAAAATTCACCGCGCAACGCGATGCTGCGCCTTGCGGACTACGGCGTTTAATAATGTGCTTAAATCCCGCCGTAAGACCATGTCTGGTTTTGGACTTGAAATGGTCAAACTGTGTTGTAAATAGCAAAAAAATACAGTCAGGATTTATTGTCCTACATTATGCAGTGGATAACCTTTTTGTTGGGAACGATAGAACACAGTCAGTGTTGATGTTAAAATGGGGGCCAATAATCCTGAAATTCATGGAAACAAAAGCCACTAGGTTGACACTACCTTAAGTGAAAAAACCCGGAAACTGCCATCATTATCAAAAAAATAAAGAAATGTTGCTGGTAGGGACTAGAAGCAAATGAAAAATCAGTGCTTAAAACGTGGTAATCGTAAGCATAATATGCAGGTCTCTTGTTAGCAAAAGATTCAGCATAATGAATCCCTCATGTAGTTCTGAACCCCTTTTATCATTGAACAAATTACACATATCCACAATGGGAAAGGGCACTGCGGTCTGGTTGTTGTCATTTTTAACACATTACAATCAAATGCATGAGTAGAAAAATGGTTTAAGGATATAAACAAGGTAAAGACTTTATTCGGTTAACTTTTTCAGATTAAATTTTTTTTTTACAGCAAAATTGGTTTTGATGAAACCTTTGAATTTGATAAATTTGAATCTCTCTAGATATGTTAGATATGGTATAGTTTGCAGTGTGCATATTACAATTGATTACTGCACACAAAAGTGAGGACGGAACAAGGGGAGTGAATCCGAAGTTGGCATTGATAAATTAGACATACCGTAAACTGGCTACTTTAATAGGCTCCATTTAAATTAAAATCCCATTCAGTAGAACATATGAGTTCAAATGTAGTTATAGGGGGAAAACAAGAATTTCTGCCTTTTATTTTTAGCTAATTCACTGTGATATTGTGTGATGAAGTAGGTGAACCTCTCCCTGTAGTGTTGCAAATGGACCTAGGCAATGGAACCCTCAGTATGTTGGCTGTGATGGAGACTAACTAATATTCTCAGATAAGGGGTTTATGCTTTATCCCATATCAGCTTGATGATTTCTTTTCATCCAGGGCCTTATACACAATGAGGCTAAGTGGCTCAATTTATGATAATGCTTGTGTATGTCACAAATCCTTCCGCTCCGCAATTGTGTTCCAGGAACACATCTTTTCGACTCATCTCATAGGGCAGCTATCCACTATTTTCTAGTTGTCAACAGCTGACTCTGAGTTTTGTTGAAATTGCTTTACGTCTATCCTCACTGCAAAAAAAATAAGCAATAATTAATTAAAAAATTTACAGTTACAGAGGATTCGAACCCAGGAACAGTTCGATACCAAGAGAGATCTTAGAAGCACGCCACGCATCTGAGCCGGGGAGAAGGTGGTTCTTTGTTATAAATATAAATACATTAACGGAATTAAGAGCACTCATACTAATTGACTAGCGCCACCAATGCGAACAGTCGAGAAAAGAATTGGTCCTGGAACGAAGTTGCGGAGAATAAGTCCTGTGCCGTGTATGGTCACCCTAGGTCCAATTGACACAAAAAAGCAAGGGACTAGAGGACACTTGCATCAGATTGCTCACATGGACTCAATTCCCTTAATTATATCATAGTTGTTTATATATTATTCAAGGTGCTAGCGCTAGATTTTTATCAGATTGTGATGTTTGAGAGAGATTTGTTCTTTCTTTATTAAGATATTGAAAAGTTGTGATTTGTACATAAGCCTAGAACAAAAGTAAAGGAGTTTGATGTATTGTCATCATAGTGAGAAACGGAGGGAAAAAATATATTATTTGAATTGGGTTTTGGAGGGAGGAGAGAAGATAAGCGGTTGTTAGGCTAATGTGTCTGCATCGCCATCAGCCCCAGAAGAAAGAGTATGTCAATTTAAGTATGATGTGTTTATTTTTGTATTGGTGCAGGTATTTATGGGAAAACAGGTTGAATCCAAATTAACCTGTAATGTTTTATTTCGTTTTACATCATAATGTAGACACAAACAGGAACTAACGAAAACCAGGAAATAAATTTACATGCAAAAAAGGGAAAATCGAGTCTTCCTGCTAAGGAATATTAGTGGAAGTCATTCAGCTGGCCCATGATTTATTTGATTGTAGTTCCATTTTTTCTATACAGGGACACTGTCCATGGTGGGTACAAAAAAGGCTATGAAATAGACTTCCCTATCACTGTCGTATGCACATTATTTGCTTCTGACAACCTCATTTACAATGGAAGTCAGAATTTATGTATGTGGAATAACTGTTTTGAAATGTATGGTTGAAATATGATCACTCAATGAAAAAGTATAAAATTTGAACCATAATTTGCATTTGCAAACAGAGCACAATTGTATTATACCAGTTGTACCTAGTCCATATCACATTCCGTTGATTGAAACAAGCACGTGATACACAGTACATGTGACGGGTATAATGTAATTATGCCATTTATGTTGCAAGTAGTTAAATCCAGAGTACTGACCAACAGGCTATAGCAAATTGGAATCCAAGCTCAATTTTGACCTTCAGGAATTTTGGCACAATATGCTTCTAATAATTACAAATCGGTATTTTTATGTGTGTAAGAAATGAAAGTTGTCCCAATATTATAGTATCCTTTTAGAAAATTAATTTTAGTGATACTATACGAGGTTTTTATGGTATTAGAGGAGCAGAATATCATAGGGGCCTTATTTAAGGAGTTCGTTTACCTCTCGCTACAGAAAAGGTTTGACACATTTGGTAGTTAGTATGGACCCTCTACATCAATGCTAGGTAGGTAGTACTCTCAAATTGTGGTATCACTTTTTCAATAGGGGCCAATTTAAGTTTACACAGGGGTCAAACTTTTAAAATGCCCCAATCATGTTTAAATGTATGCCATATTGTCCATCTAATCATAAGGATTCCAAAAATGTATAGTTTGTACCACCTACGACCATTGGTTTCGGAGTTATAGGGTAAAAATGACAAAAATGGTAAAAAAGGTCAATCTCAATTTGTACAGGGGTCAACATTAAAAGTTACTCTGATTATATTGTAAATACTTGCAAATTATTGCCTGAGGGAAGAGGATCCTAAAAAGTATAGTTTTGATTAGGTTAAAATGTTTTACTTACGGAGATAAGATAAGAGTCAAAGAAGGTCAACACCAATTGGATTATGTTGCCTATGACCTATTTGGTCCCATAACATGGTTAAACTATGGCAATGGCAGATGATACAAAACTATTCCTTATTTTGGAACATTAAGCTAGATGAACAACCTTTTCAATTTTAACCAAAATTGGAGCAACTTCTGATTTTGACCCCTGTACCAAATAGAATTGACCTTTTACCATTTTTAGCCCATTTTTAACCCTATAACTCCCAAACCAATGCGTATAGATGGTACAAACTAACATTTTTGGAATCCTTGACTGAGACGGACCCAATAGGCATACATTTCAACATATGGAGCCTTTTAAAAATTTGACCCTGTGTAAACTTAAATTGACCACTATTGAAAAAGTTTGATACCACAATGAGAGTACTACCCACCAAGCATTGATGTTAACCAGGGGTCATACTAACTAGGTGTCAAACCTTTTCTGTAGTGAGGGGTAAACGATTGTGTTTGACCTAGGTCCCAGCTCCTTCTCTATGTGCATATAAAGCTTCAGAGTATTGGAAATGAAAGCTGTACAATTTAAATTGTCTTTTTGATTATTGTTATTTGTGCTTGCCAATCACATCTAAAGGTCTATTTATTCTCTTGGTGTTTGTAAAATATAATAAAGATTAGAAATTTTATGTTGGAACAATTAGAGTATAAAGTGTGTTTTTTTTTTAGGTTAGGGAACTAATTTGTCTCCCACAACACCATTTCAAATCACAAGTTGCATCCCATAAAACTTGGCTATGGCTGTATGCAAGGGTGTCAGGCTCTCATATCAGTAGAGAAATGGTATGCTCAATCAATGGGAAAACAATCACTTAAGAGCTTGCACTGGCCATTTTAACAAATGATAGTCTCTAGGGTTTGGAAGATTACAAATTAGCCGTGCCCAAAATACAAAACCATAAAACAAAATAGAGCCCTAATAGGAGGCTAAAGACAACAGTGACATTTAGACTAATTTGTGGGCCTAACTTTAATCAACAATGTTTATTACATTGAATATCACTAGGCTTGTTACTCATTGATAGTAAAAGCCACAAAGGTCACTGACCTGTCAAACGGGTGGATGCCGATGAAATCAACTCGGTGTGCATTTTCTTGTGTTACAGATGATCCACTGTCTAGGTTAAATAAAATTCCAATAAACATTCAGTTTACTTCATACCCATAAGGGCGTTGATTTGGGCTTAATCATTTCAGGCGGAGACATTCTATCAAAATTTCATCTTAAAGGCAGCGCAGGTCTTGAGAATAGACTGTCCTAGTTGTTTTGAGGTCATTGTTCTAAATCAGAGGGCAATGACAAAAAAAAACATCTAGTGCAACATAAACGCTTGCCAAAGTTTTACAGTATATACACAGGGCTTTATATCTTACAAGGAGCTGCACTCTAAACTTAAAGAGACATGAGATTTCCAGAAAGAAGCGCCCCCAATTTATCGACCCAGTTTTTTACATATTTGGATTGCTTACCAATGATTAGATCACACCTGAAGTGATAAGCCAAATAAGCTGTTGTTATATAATAAAGATGATGCTTAGTAGTTTCTGTGTGCACCACAGTCAAAGCATGGTTTTCTATGGGGAACGATTACAATAGCGGCAAGTTCAAAACAAGGTTTGCGTTTTCTTTTGCACTTGTTTGTCCAATAAACCTTCGAAAAGGTTCTTGGTAGGGCGTTTTATACAACCGATCCAGTGAAATTTGAGAGAAATTCGTATCCTAAAAAAATCTCCTCCTGTCACTTAAGGCAGTTTTGAGTGATGTGTAGCGAATTGGCTTTTCTTCTTTTGCAAAAAAGTGAAGCAATGACCAATAATAAAGTCGCACACCAGATTGATTTTGATTCCAGAAAGTTCCATTGCTGTCAATGTTACAAGTACACATACAAGACGCATTGCAAACACTGAGATGTTTTATTTCATTGGTTCCAAGCCATGTGATATGAGACGATTATTATGTTGTTTGCTTGCCAAAGTATTGGAAAATATTGGATACAAACAATGAAAAAAAGGGATGATTTGCAATTGTTTATGGGTCTCGGTACGAGTTTTAAAAATATTGGCTCGACTGTGTCTCGCCCATTATGTTTGAAACTCATAACTCTACCAATAAATATATGCTCAATCAATCCAATTTATACAGTACAGACGGCAAACGTGGACGCGAACGCATATGCAATGCTGGGCCAATCAAAGGTGCGCAATAACAATAGTGATTGATTTAAAAAGTTGATTGATGAGATGATAAATTGAACAGGAAATATTGAAATTAAAAAAAGAAAACGTTTTTTTTTAAAGTAAAACGTGTAAAGAAGAGCATTAAGGTATTGTTTTTAGCCTCTGCTGTGTCATATCATGTCATATTCAACAGAGCTACAGCATATTTAGCCATAAAAACTCGGCTGCCGCCTCATTGGTCTACTCAAAATAATGATGTCGCCTGTGTGATATGAAACGATAGGACAATGGCAAGGCTAAAAAACAATACCTCTAAATGTAGTATATAAGGGAGGGGAAAGCGAAGGGGAAGGATGTAGAATACCCCCACTCATTTCTTTTCTCAGAAAATCCTTAAAAAGTCTTGTCTATAGAATACAACCATGTATATACATTCACGTCTGAAATTAAGAAAACCACCACCAAAAATTAACAAGTGTGCCTCTGCACATTTTATTTAACTTGGTAGTAACAATGATTTCAGCTTTGACTTTTTGTGCCTGATTGCACACATGGACATAATCACCTCCAAATTAATTGTGTATCATAAAAGAAGGCTGACCAACCACTATGGCAGGTACAAACTTCAACTGATTTGGATAAGTTACATACAAAAATCTTATCTAATCTAGGATGTTCAAAAAGTACAAGATCGAGTTTTACTGAGATGAAATGCAATATTCGAACGTTATAACAGAAACTGGTGTTTTGGCAGCAACATTTTATAAAAGCACATGTGTAACTAGTATTGAATTGCTTGGAAGCTATGAATCTTATCCTATTGAGACAAGCAAATGATTTGGTTTTCATATGTCCATTGCATTTGTTCTAGTCCCCTATATTGACAATTGATGAGAGAATTTCCACTGCTACTTCTCAATGTCTATGCCACTGATTACACGTAAGCTTATAAAATACATCGGTCCTCGACCACTTGTGTCGCGATTTGTGAATGATAGGCCTTACATCACCTTCACCTTGATATGTGACCTTTGACCTCATAAACAAATGAGGGATCACATGTTGCACCTATGACTCAAGTTTGGTTCCAATTGAACTTCAACTTTTCACATGAGGTCAATGTAATTTTGACCTATTTTACAACTTGACCTCACATGACCTTTGACCTTGGTATGTGACCTTTGACCTCAAACAAATGAGGGATCACATGTTGCACCTATGACTCAAGTTTGGTTCCAATTGAACGTCAACTTTTCACATGAGGTCCATTTTACATTTTCAGCCTATTTTACAACTTGACCTCACATGACCTTTGACCTTGGTATGTGACCTTTGACCTCAAACAAATGAGGGATCACATGTTGCACCTATGACTCAAGTTTGGTTCCAATTGAACGTCAACTTTTCACATGAGGTCCATTTTACATTTTCAGCCTATTTTACAACTTGACCTCACATGACCTTTGACCTTGGTATGTGACCTTTGACCTCATCAACAAATGGGGGATGCCATGTTGTACCTGTGACCCAATTTTGGTTAAATCCATCAAAGTATGCAGATATTACAAGCAAATGTTAACCCTTTTTCACAACAACAGACATCAACATCAACAGTGGACAAAGTGATCCCTATGTGTCTTCCTGCACTAAGGGATCGAACAAAATGAAGCTTGTCTACACGCAAAAACTAATTGTTACAAAATACAGTGACATGTTATCACCTCAAAAATTTCTGCTGTGTGCGATAGTAGCCAGAATTGGCAGTTTGCCCATCATATCATATCTCATAAATATCCTATCATATATCATATCATACATTTTTATAATATCATAAATCATATTCATAATATACATCCCATATGCAATCAAAATCTTATTCCTTTTAACCCTTCTACCAATGTATTACTGAGAATTGTATATCCTTTTGTTTTATGATATATATGTACATACCCTGAAACCAAACTCTACAAGGGTGACAATTACTGCACTGGGCAAACTCGATTCCCACAAACATGCTGCAGAATCCAGCAAATAATTCATCAATAGTTCATATTTCACTGGGTTCTCTTTTCCTAATAATAGACAGTCTTCTCTCTTTATCTCTAACTTACTCTCTAATATTGTTAGTCTTACTAATGGTCGAAATCTTATAAATTGTATGAGAGAATTGTTAAGTGCCCCCTCATTTGGGGTGTGCTGCATAGCATGTGGAAAACCTCAGATGATTCTGAAATTGATGTTAATCTTATCAGAGAATTTATTTTTACTTATAGCTTTGGTTCATCTAAAAAAATCCTACAAAACTAAGAGGGAGCATTAAATCTCACGGGTTTGCTTTGGAATAATTACATTTGGAATAATTCCACCTAATCTGTATCATGTGCTTTATTCTGTTAAAGGAATAACGCACATGATACAAAGTAGGTGCAAAGGGTGTAATTATGACACTTCTCTACTCGCTGAAACTGATCAGATCTTAAAATACATTAGAGCAGGATCATAGTGTTCCGCCTGCAAGTTCTCTGCTACTGGGCAACACTTTTTAATGCTACTCCTGCAGTAAATCTCCACAACAAAACAGCTGGTTGAAGGGATTAACTGGATTAATGGCTGTACAATTCTTCTGCTGATATCAACAATGAAACATAAGTCAAAGTACCTGACAAGAACTTTAACGCTGAAACCACCTATGATGTAAGGCTCCAAAATGTGCCCACAAGTTTCACTCTGCACATGAACATGTACCTACAGTGCGGTGTTTGGTGGTAAAGTGGGCATTCACAGCAACATATCCAATTATGAGCCAAAGTATAGTGGGCAAACTACAGTAACGAATGCAGTCATTTCAGACATTAATTAGGAGTTCATTCATAGATTTTGGGTATGAACGATGTTATGCCCGAGGGCTTGCCCGAGGGCATAAACAACAGTTCATAACCAAAATACTATGAATGAACCCTGTTCAGTATTACCGTACTTTTCACTAACTATTACTTACAAAAATTTTAAATCCATTACATATCAAATTCAGTCTGAAATTGCATGATATTGACCAAACGTTCGTCGTTGTCACGGCAGCCATGTCATTAACGGGAATTATTACACGGGTCACGTGACGGGTATTGACCAATCGCGTACGCCGATGCATACGAGGTATACATGAACCAGACAATCATGGTCATCCCCAGGTACAAACCTGCTTCAGTATACAGTTCCCTCTGTAGTGGTATCAGTTTTTTATGTTTGAAAGATATGACCTTAGATAAATTGCACATTCAAGATACTATGATTATGAAATGTAGTGACAAAATGCATAGAGGAAATGAAAAATGCTACAAGCACCAAATTCCTATTTACAGGAATGTTAAATCACGGTTCAGGTAGTTCTTCGTTGAAGCATTTTACAGCACTATGATTGGTACATGGTATATGATGTCTCTTCGCAAACAGCAAATATGAGTTTAATCTGCAAGTATATATTTTCTTTCCTTCCAATTCAAACCTCGCTATAAAATATTGTTAAACATCAAACAAAAAGCTAACAATTACAAGATCAGAGGGTTATAGTTTAAATTTGTAAATTAAATACAAAGTAAACAATATATTTGAAACAAAATGTACAAAATCAAATAGCGTACCCTTAACTCTAACATAATGTTTACATGGGTCACAGCATTGCACTAATAACAATTGCCTTCTAATCCCAATCCCTAATGTGTACATTCCATTTCTTGTCTTTTCCTCATATCACAATAAAAATACAATTTTGTAGCAAAACAGATATTATTCTAAACCAAATTTAAATACATGGATGATCACGTGTACAAATTTAAGTACAACTGATTACAAAACAACAATTCCTATATGAAAAATACAACAAGTACACTTGCGTCATCCCCATGACAAGATGGCGTCTGAAACATGACTCAGATGACCTTTGACCTTGTTCATGACCTTTGACATCAGTCCACACATGGAGGAACCCCTTTTCACCTTAACCCAACTCTTGTAATAAAATCTGGATTGATTTCACCCAAATTTATTGGTCAAGCATTGAGTTGCAAAAATTTGGGCGAACGCAGTCGACCAATATTTTAAAAACTCATAGCGAGACCAATCAATAGTGGGTGCAAATCATCCAATTTTAATCATTTATCATGCGTAGTATCGATATTATCGCGTATCGGACACTTCACAGCATGATAATGGTTTAAATCGGACTTAAACTTTTCGAAGAGACGCGAAACGAAAACTACCAAAACACCAACAAAACGGAACCCACACATACACTACATTACATCGGCCATTCGCCCCCTCGCAATATCCCCTCTGCTTTTTCAAGCAGGGGGATCAAAATACCGCAAGTAAACTTTTCATATATCCCCTGGCTGCCTTATAATATACGTATGTATACAGCAGCCATTTTTATGTAAGGAAAGAATGCAAAAAGTCATAGGGACACACCTCTGTGTACGCCTGTATTAGTATGATGCTTAATATAATCTAACTTCCTTAAGAGAAAACTTGGACTTGGTATAATGCCTGTTGATGGGAAGTTCTGCAAATAGCACTCTTGCCACTTAACCGATCATTTACATGACAATTTGCTCTATCAACATCCCCATGCCTAAATCCAGGGGATAAAAGGGTCCATAAATGTCAACAATCCAGCATTTATAGTTTTCCTATGGCCCACTCTCCACCCAAAGCTTATTGGCCTACCCAATCATTACCCTCAACCCTTACTCTTCTGAATTCCTCAGGCAAACGTCAATATTTCACAAAACCCACATTAAACCAAAAAATCAGTTACCATGGTTACACTGTGATGAGTATTTCACACTGTGTATTATCACAAACTTAACAAGTACTGCTCCGTGAGTTAAACGTCAGGCTCCAAGTGCTATTGTTTGAGAACTCCTGCAGTTGAATACGGAATAGGCGACATAATCTACACTGTAGAGAATAAATGAAAACCATACCTGTCAATTAAATAGACAAGTCAGAAATCTGAGTGACTGCTGACAATTTTGGTAGAAATTAATAAAATCCACCAACAAAAACAATGAACAACAAGGCGAACTCGTATTTATGCAATGTGTAAAATATGTCCCCGCCAAATGTCGTGATCACTAAGAAGTGACAACTTAAAGTACACCAATCCACCCTCCTTAATTCAGCTCTGAAAGAGAGGGTTAACATTTTTATCACAGAAAAACCAGGGTTAACATTTTAGAAATTCCAGGGTTAAAATTTTTCTCACAGACGGACATATGGACAAAGCGAATTTTATAGTCCCCATCCCGAAACTTAGTTTGGCGGGGACAACGACTGAACTGCCAATAAATGCCAAAATGTGCACGATGCCATCACATCACTGTGTTAAAGCAGTAATTTTGATGGTTGATCACATGTCACAAGAGGTACTCATGGTGGGGGGACACCACAACATAGCTATTTGCACAGTGTGCAAGCAATCCAAAATTCACCTTTGATGGAACTCTCAGGTGACTAAATGGGAACTGATAGAGATAAACCGTATTTTGTATCGTCCTCGGGGACCGGCTTTTGCAACAATGGAAAAAATCAATTGGCAAAAATATGTGCAGAGGCTGCCGATTCTCAGCCGATGTACTGATGAATGAAAGGGGCGAAGTAGAGTTTGCCTCAAAAGGTAACCTTTCCCTCCGAATTTCTCTCATTGGGAACAAAGGCAAATGTGGACTGTGCAGATTTGTTGAATAATCATCGGGTTGCAATTCCTAAGTGTTAAGAATTTGAAACGGGGGCAATTTTTAATATATGGGGCACATCGTCGGATTCGGCCGGATACACAAAAAAAATATTGTCCATCGGGTGGGCAGAGGAAATCCTGGATCGGTTAATCTCTCTACTTTGATTACCACCAAATAGGCCGGAATTATTCGCCGAGTTTGCCAGGCGTTCCGCGCGTAAAAGTGAGCTAAATTTTACTCACAACAAACGTTTGCATAAAATCACGCGCCACGTATAATATACACACTGCGTCTCTTGCATTGTCTCGTGTCTACACTTAATCCATATCAGTTCGCACTGTTTATGAGCCCCCCCCCCCCCTATTTGGTGGTAATCAAACTAGTGACTGATAGGTACACAAAAGTTGGCAACCCTGCTGCATGCAATAGTCTCTGCCATGGCTGAACAATAACTCAACATGGACTGGGTATTCACGTACCATCCTGTGGCAGCATGTACCCCTAGAACTCAATATGGCACAGATAGAGAGATGGTGATCAAGGTGACCACTGGTCACCCCATACTCACAATGGCAGTGACCAGATTACCTCCATATCCCTTTAGTACCTCTGAAGGGAATACAATTGGGTGCGAAT
This sequence comes from Ophioderma brevispina, assembly GCA_023653785.1. NCBI lineage: Eukaryota > Metazoa > Echinodermata > Ophiuroidea > Amphilepidida > Ophiodermatidae > Ophioderma > Ophioderma brevispina. The sequence continues at coordinate 11,173 of JAMKCH010007535.1, read as the reverse complement.
TAAAACATACACAATACAAAAGTATACTACACACAGACCCCCTAAGTAAGTAGTACTCAAAGTGTGTACTCTGTAAGGTGAGTACATGCACTTCCCAGTATATACGCTTATGAGGACTCTCTTCAAGTACATACCATATCTACAGTCTTAAAGATATATATAATTAAGTACTGTTTGAACTTCATTTTAATACAATCTAACACTTTTTTCATATAAGAAGGATTTTTACCATAAATAGTATCATGTTCTCAACTCCCCATTTTTCCATGTCAGCCAATTATACTATGATATGCAAATGATGGCGCAGTAAGGCATACCAAGGTTGTGAGCAACGCTTTTGTTTTTCTCACAAATGATTTTGATGAGAGTTAATAGCCTAGACTAGTGAAGCAATTTACATAACTTTGCTCAAGGTTATCACACCTAATTAAATTTCCTGTAGTGTAGGTGTCAGAGCATAACTTTTGAGTTTCGGCATAATTCCCAAACTTAATATACCCGGGATCACACAACGTCAAAAGATAGACAATTACCTAGATGTAATTATTTATTTCCTTGTTAATATTGTTTGTAGTAATTAGGTAGAATTATTGGTTTTATGCTCCCTCACAAAAAATCACTATAAAAAAATCAGATTTACTCAAGCATACTGGGCCCTAATTAGGTTTGAATGGTTTTTTTGTTTTTTTCTAAAGCTCCTAACCTCTTTTGGATAAAAAAAAATCAACTATGTTAACGCCAGAGTGCTCACATAGTGTTTTTAGATCAAAACATCTACATAGCACCCACCAATAGAAAATGGCCTCTAACCACCAGATCACACTGTAAAACTGATCTTACATAGCACTAACACGTTAGCAGAGCCCCATGTCACCCCAATGGTTACAAACACACACTTGGTCCTGTATTACCATGAGATGGCAATCAAGCCAGTGTTGTAACAGTTGTGCTAGGTGAGGTGTGATAGGCGGTTAATTCACTTGAGGCCTGTACCAAAAATCCAACTGCAACTCACAAGCAGCACACTGTTCTAGTGTATTTAATTACACTCTTACTGCACTATAGAGCATCAATTAAAATGTTATGAGCAAGCAAAATCAGTTGTTGTGAAAAAAGGACAAGCCAGCAAGGTCAATTTATACTCAAGCCGATAGTAAATAAACAAGCCTCCTGTGTATCATGGGCATTCGTGGGCATATCCAGGTGGGGTACGAAGAGGGAGCACACACACCCAGGTCTAAGCGAAAGCATTCTAATCAGGGCAGTTGTTTTGGTATATTTTCCATGCTTCGCCCGCCCTGGGGGAATGGATTTCCTGGATTCGCCTGTGTATATACTATTGTGTCCCCGGCCGAACGAATTCGGGAGGGGACTATAAAATGGCTCCCGTCCGTATGTCCCTCCGTATGTCTGTTGGTTCCGGATGTCCGTGAAAAAATAATGTTAACCCACCCTGGAACATTTGGGCTTCTTTTTTTTCTGGATGTGCTAGAGTAGCCAAACTTTTGGTATATTGTAGGAGGGGATAACCCCTACTCACCAGGTATTTCATGTCCCCAGGGTCCTCCCCTGGGTCTGTCAGTGGGGTAGGGGAAAAAAGGTCAAGGGAAACGGTCAATATATGCACAGAAAATGTCAACATTGTGTACAATTTATCTATAGTTCTGTAGGCTACGATGATGTAACTTGGTGGCAAAAGAAGCAGGTTGATGAGTTTTCTCACCTGATTAAATTTTGGGTGTAAATATGCTAAAATAATCTAATTGCATAATTTATGAAATTTTCCACCGCAATGCCTGGGTACAAGTTTTCCGGAGTTTCTGTAGGTGTATAATGATTACTTGTGGAAGGAATGGGCTGAGAAGTTCTCGACCTGATTAGATTGTGGGCGAATTTTTTTAGTTCTAGTTGTTACAGTGGGGTATTCTGGTTGTGGTTGCCCGCCGGTTTACATTTCCTTGAAAATGTGAAATAGTAAATAAGTTTTCGCCGCTTCCAGACCCCGTATGGGTTCCCAAATTTAAAAATGTGATCACTTGATTTTTTCAAAAATAGTGTTGCCCACATTGAGTAAATTATCATATTTTTACTAAATTTAGTGAATTTTCAGGGATTTTTTTTGCATGCGGAAGTTTAAATATTTCTTCCGATCTTTTTCTTGAGTAACCATTGTTTTGGCGGCTAGTGAATGGCCTAAAATTGAGGGTGGACTGGTGCAGTTTTAGAGTTGTCATTTAAGTGATCGCGATATTCGGTTCGGCGGGGACATAGTTTACGCATCGCGTAAATACGAGTTCCCTTGTTTTTATAACGTAACTAGTTGCTATTATTACAAGGGAATTGCCACTACTTGCCAACACATTGTACATGTATCATGGCATCATTAGGAAATGTCCATGGAGTTTGAAAATCAACCTTTTGTTTTCATATGCCGCGTAAATTACAGGCATGAAAGAAAAAGTGAGGAGATACACATCACATGAACATCAATATCATAGACCACGGTAACCTTCAGGTTGCATTGAAATTTGTCTTAAGTACCTCTAATACCATATAATATACAAATTTATTTTACATGTTAATTTACAAATTAGCCTCAACAACAAGCCACCAGTCGATCCACTCTGTGTGTACCCAGAGAGGTCAAACAACCTATCATAAAGCTGATATGAAGGTTTTACCTACGAACTATATTAGACATCTGGCTTTATACTGACTTCAAACTTAAAGGGGGATGGCCCGATCTTGTAGATTGGCCTTCACTCCAAAACCCCATCTGTAAAGTTTCGGCGCCGATATTAAACAAACCTGTTTTGATGCGAGAGCTAAAAACGTGATTGTAAGCCCCATATAGTACTGAGTAAATTAATAATTGGTCGACCAAAATGGTCACATTTTCGCTCACAACTTCCAAACCAAACATCCTTTGGCTCTAAGATTTCACACGTAAATGAAAAAATAGTAGCTTTCCCTTCTGATACCAATTGTTACACCACTCCGGTAAAATCTGGGGTTCTGGGGACAGGCTATTAGCGATCGGGGCAATGAACCTTAATATAACTGTGGTACCTAAGCAGTAGATTTTAAAACTAGAGAGTAGGTACTCTCCCAGTAACCACAATAAGTTGGTTTTCTGAAGGGAGTCTTACTTTAGTCCTGTTTTAAACACAATGGTTGGTCCTACATGAGTTGACCTTTTCCTTCCAACATACTCTAAAAAATGTGCTGTACAGTAACGGCGGAAAATACCTCTGGATGAGGAATTTTCTCAGGGAACCTGTTAATTAACTTTCACGTATTTGAAGGAAAAAAGCCCCTGATTAGGATAACCCTGGTTAAAACCCAGGTGTAAAGTTAACTCCCTTTCAGAATACAAGCATAGAGTACATACTATATGTGCACACTTCAGTGAGAAATCTGACTGTGTGAATCACACCAAACGGACAACCAAGCAATTGATGTGAAGTAAACTGAAGCTTTTTAAGAAATTGAATATTTTACAGTTTTCCCTCAGATATTAATGATCAGGCACTTAGTTTTGTTGTATCCTTATCAAACCCTGTTTGGCTATTGAAAAAAATGTGAAATTATCATCCTCAACATCAATTTTATGGGGAGGATTAGGCTAACATTGCACACATGAAGTTTAAACGAAGATGTGTTCGGTTGCAAAATGAAGACAGGCTGGTTTGTAATGTTAGAATTTAAACACATTTTAATGAGGTCAATTATTAATGTTTAAAGAAACTTTAAATCTGTAAGACACTATCATGATTTATCCGAAGAGTGAAAATAGGGAAAGTAGCAGGGATAGTTCAAAAGTGAAGATAATCTCTAGAATTCTCAGATAGTGACCGTTGCCACTGAAGAATTACGGAAAATGAGCAAAACGGCAGTGTTCAAAGATAAACATCTCCATTCAATTACTGTTCCGAAAGTGCCACGAGAGTATGACTAGAATTGCTGATTTTGCCCTTATATGGTCCTGGTGGTCCCGCATGTGCAGGTGTGTTAGGATACCTTACGTGTTACAAACATTCAAAAAGTATTTTGATGATTTTTTCGATTTTCGGATTTTATTAAATCGCTGATAGTGGCCTTAAGCATAATCTCTTTCTAAAATAGATGTTTATAATCAAACAAGTATGACAGCAGAATGTCAATTTTTCTGACAATCTCTCAAATTTACTTTCATTCACTATATAACCTTTGGTGTGTATGTTGCATGTTAACTTGTAGCTTCTCTTACAAATGATATCCAATCATTAAATGATGCCAAATTCAAAAGTCATTGCCATTCACTATCATTTGAATCTGAAACTTCCCAACATTAATAACAGAACATCAAAATGCAACTGGGAGTTCACTTCACAAACCGTTGTGCATGTCCTAGGTGCTTGAACTATAACCATGTATTGACTTCTAATAAAGCATTTAACTCTTGTGACCAATATGCTGCAAATGCCAGGGACAAACACATAAATTTTCTAATCCCATCCTAATGTAACTATTGAGCATGTTAAAAGTGGGGTATGTATTAGGGTGGGACGAAACATTTTTTTTTGGATCCCACTTGGAGAATTTCCTCCTTGGGTATCTACTATTGTAAACCTGAAGTATCGGTAAGATCGAGTGTGTTTCCCCATACTGCCTGTACGAAGCGTAACTTGACCATGTTTGTATATTTCGGACAAAACCGATCCCTAATATCTGAATGTACATGAGTTTTACAGGAAAATCCTTAAAAATGGATCGAATATATAAATTGTGATTCTTTCTTTCGTTATCCATTAAATAATCCTTCAATGTGACGATCAAGTTCTCCTCGTTTCCAAATATGTTCCCCTACCCCTAGACATACCTTATTAAAGGATCTAATTGCAATACATGCATTTTCGCTCTCATAGTAATAGGGACTGTTCTCATCATGGTTCATATTGCTACCAAAGGAGAGTTGGAACATTGTGCCTAACAAGCCAAAGTACAATAGTGCGCAGAATCAATGCCGGAGGTAGCTTGAGGAAGAAAAGTCTTAAAATTTTTGCTTTGTTAATTAGTCCTTTCTCCCTAGGAGTATCTGGAATCGAAATCATAAGAATTAAAAAAACCACTTTTATGGTTTTTAAATAGTAGGCAAGGGTTTACCTGTGTGAAAAACATTCCATTTAGGATCCTTGCATACTGAATTTCAACACATGGTGATTCTATGACAACTCCAGTGAACATCGCCGAATTTTAAGCCTTTTAAAATTGTACTTTCATCTCCTAAATTAACGAGAAATAAAGCCAATTCGGGATGCTTGTCCGTTCATATCTTTGCATAAACAAAATCCTTTTTTTTTCCTTTAGTATTGAATAACGTTTTTTGAAAATCCTCGAAAACCAGTTTATGACCAAAAATTGGTGTTGCTTACCAAAAGCATTTTTAGAAGGAGTAGCTCTTGTGTACAACAATCGCCATTTCCCTAAGTGCAGTGAATCAAATTTGTTCTTTTTTGCATTGAAGTTGTTGCTCATAATGATCTTAAAGACAAAACAAAACACCATGTTGAAGACTATAAAGGGTAACATCCTTTTTTAATGCAAGGTAATTCATAATAATACATCTGTGAGCAAAACATGCAAAAATGTGTTTGTACAGGAGTATAGGGAAACGAAGTGGGTTATCGACTACTGCTGGGTGACATTCTTTTCTTGCTAAATTTCAGGTTTTACAATAAATATACCCCGAAAATGCTCCAGGAGTTCCAAGTGATCCGAATAAAAAAAAACATTTTTCGTCCCATAAGTTAGTCCAGTCCAAGACATCAGGACCAGATCTTGAGCAAACAATTCTCCAATTGATTTTGGGAGATTACACTGCTTAGCCACCTAAGAGCATTGAATGACAAATTATATAGGTGGCCCTCTACTCTCATATTACGCTCGATGTCCTTTCAAAACGTGAGGGGCAGATTTTATATTAATATAATATAAACATATGAATTCTCCAGACTATTAATATTAGAAGATGCTTAACAAACGACTTAAAAAAGGTTGCTAGCAAATATAAGTCATTATGTTAGCTTTTCCTGCGCTAAACATAGTAACAAGATCTGGAATGTTCATAAACATTAGTACAGTACGTGTGGACTAACTTACATAGGAGTAAAAAGGTTGACATGCTCCTAATACGTTGATGAACACTTTGGCTAGTATTCACCAAAGCGGGGTTAGACTTTACCAGGTTAACAGGTTTAACCCCACATCATGGGTAAATTCATGTTTATTCTCTAGGGATTTTACCCAGGGTTAAAATTAACACTTCCTGGGTTAAAGTTAACCCGCATTTGATGAATACCGGCCTTTGACTTTAATTACCACATGGATTTCATTGATACCCAATCCTACCTTTGGCACTTGTTACACAAGACAACAGCATGACTCAAAACAGAATCACTCCACTGTGCATGAAGAGACAAATCTTTACAAGACACCACAATTAAAATCGTATTTGGGTTTCTCTCAGCCGACCGCTTTCCAAGTCGTCTAACAAGAAATTTTTTTCTTCCCCTATAGGGTTTTGGTTGTCATTCTTAACATCCTTCCTGTCAGTGTGGTTCAGGGAAGAACAGAGTCCGAATTGGGGACCGCCATTGGGGTTACTACTGAGCTGACGGCAATCTGACGCATCTGATATGATGTCTTTAAAATTCATGCAGGAGAAATATACCACTCACTATGGTCCCAAAGCCCGCTAGTGTCTTGTCCCCGAGCACGTCTTGAGGTTCATAGCGCCATTCCCTTCTTGAACAAGATACGGAACGCTAGGATGACACTGGTCGTGAAAAAACACATGTATTTGGTGTGACCACCGAGGTCATGAACATATCCGTGCCCTGTTCAAGGGAGTTCATTGCAACCGATATGATTTATAATAAGCTAAATATGCATATCCACGTTAGGACGTGGCGTGCATGGCTGCCCTCGAAGAATTCTTTGAAGGCGATTCCAAGTCCTTTGCATGCCATAACCGACAGCGAGCCAATTGACCGAACAGATGGTGATGTAGATCAAAATGTTTGGTTTTTTTCCGTAACGGGGAGCATAGTAGAATATCAATCCCAGCCCCAAAATCAACACCAGAACACCATACGTTAGAAAGCTGAAAAAAAGAGAACAAGAGATAGGTATGCTTTCAGTTTTTATTGTATCTAATTGACTATTCAATCTAAATCCATCCCACTCCCTGAGTAGACTTAGGTACATCTTCCACAGTTGGGTTAATGGATTCATATGGAATATCTAATGGTAACTGCAATTGAACCCCACACCCCCTGGGCTGTTTTAAGATTTAGGTAATGTCCTTCCACAGATGAAATGCTTGGATATCAATGGATATCCTACTTGGGTAATACATTTGAAAACCCACACCCCCCCCTCTGTTCAGATATAAGGTAACAATCTTCCACAAGGGATAAGATTTCACATGGAATAGCCAATTGGGCAATTACATTGAAACCCATCACACCCTCTGTTTTACGATTTAGGTAATGTCTTCCACAAGGGGATTATGGTCATATCAAATGGAATAAACATATTGGTACTACATGAAACCCCTCTGTGTAAGGTTTTTTGGTAAATGTCTTTCATGGGGAGATTATGGTTGCTGGAATAGCCTATTGGTAACTACATTTTGAAACCCACACCCCCTCTGTTTTAAGATTTAGGTAATGTCTCCACAATGGGATATGGATATTCCAAATGGAATAACCTAATGGGTAACTATCATTGAACCCCACACCCACCCTCTGTAGAAGATTGTAATTAAGACTTCCACAGGGGGATCTTTATCTGAAATACAACCCGTTCCAGTAGATTTTAAAGAGACACTGTACATTTTCAAAGAGTACAGCCCTTCAACATTTGTCAGAACCCAATTTTTGCTAGTTGGAATCTTTTAATGTTTACCTTTCACACTTTCAAATTCACCGAATGATTGAGTCCAAATGTAATATTTACACAACACCGCTCTGGAGTGGTTTAATTCAGAAAACTTAAGTTAAGTTCACTGTAATTTTAAACACAAGGCAATACACTTTATACTGTATCCAGATGTTATTTTTCTCTCAGTTGCGCATCTAAGTCACGACTGTACGCAGGCCAATTCACGCCTCTCAAGCAAAACAGTTGAACAACAATAGCTAATTTTAGATCAACTAATCACGTCAACGTGTAACGATCCAACATGCGCTATGTGAGTGCGTACACTGTAGCACACGCGTTAGCAACGGCAAAACCCCCGCGAAAAGGAGAAAAAACTCCCTGGACCAGAGTATAGTTGATTTCGCTTTGTATGCAGCACTGTGACTGATATCCCTGATGTTCTGTAAGAAGTAAATTTAAAACAACAATTAGGTGAAAAAATTAAATGTAATTACATATAAAAGCCAAAATCATGGGAAGTCCTTGGCATCATAATATGACTTCTGTTTACTATGAACAGCAATTTCGGTGTACCTAATCTTTCACTCTTCATCATAAGTAACAATATACTCTCTACTGGAAATACATGTCTGTGTGCATAATAATTTGGAATATTAGGTACGGTACATACCAGGGTCTTGAATTCTCTGCCCCAATTCATCCAAAGAATTACAGTGTTCTTCTTCAGGTGCATGTATCACCATGCCAACTGAAGCCAGATGCAAAGACCGCAACCGATTTTGCCAAGGAGGTTGAGAGCCTCAATTCAGAAATACTAGACATTACAGCCCTGAAGAAGAAAAAAACTTTTTAGTATATTTAAATAAAGAATTTGATAATAACATGGTTTTATACCAGTTGTGATGAAGTCACTGAAAATAACAAATCCATCAATAAATTATATTTGCCACGGTCTGCGATTTAGTATTAACCCTAACGTCCCAAACACCAACAAACGTCAATACACTCTGAGTGAGAAAAATGCACTACAGTCCCAGATGTTCAATGCGCCATCAAACAACACTCTATGGGTCGAAATCCTGTCAGGGCCAGTGACACCATAGTAGCATGCTATCCCCATTCATGGGACGGGCTTGAAGGACCCGGTTCGCGAGCCAAAGAACAGGAGGACCCCCAACCCAATTTCTGACTTTTCCCTCTTCCCTTATTCCCCATCTGGTTTGTAGCCTATTTCCAGATGTTCATGACCATAAGTGTCTTCGTTTGATCACGCAATCGCTATAGTCATGACCAGGGGGTAAAAAAAGAGTAGAGATCAGTGGGGATATCCCCAGGCCGGGGTTTCCTTTTGCTTGGCAAGGATTTCCAACCCACATCATTGAAGTTGTGTTTTTTTCTTAGTATTTTGGCCTCCAATTTTGACTCCTTACTCTGATTTTATTATGAAAATTCTTTCTATATATATTTTAAGGTTATTTTAATTTTTTACTTTATGTTTTTGGTTTACCCTAGTGTTATTAATTAGTTTTTGAAGTAATGATCTTGACAAGGTGGAAGTGAAACCTGTCAATCATCCAAATGTTTTTCTGATGTTTGCCGTTCTGTTTACATTACATCGTCTCTAAGGAGGAAGCAGGCACTGCAACCATGGCACCCTTTCTCTCTGGGGTTCCCCCAAATTTATTGCATAAAAACCGGTTGCATTGGTCGCGAGGTCTTTCATTGGACATTGGTCAGGTTATTGTTAAACCTAGGGGAGCATGGATTCAGGTTTAAATTAATAATTTGTTACTTTATAAAGAAGAACAACACGGACACATTGCTCTTTTTTAAACTTAAAGAGTAAAATACTGAAGACGATAGCCGAATTTAAAATCATGTATTACAAAGTGAATGTACTTTGCAAATTCCTGCGCGTCCAGACGGACGCGAGGGCTTGTTTAGGCAGTCAGAATACTGCGTCCGACTTTCAAGTGCGTCATGGACACAATGACGCGCCTTAACGGGAACCCTGGAGTGTCAGCAGTTCGCCAGTTCTTCGCGCACTATTGTGTGTACTATTTACCCGACCCTTGCATGACTCAGGAAGTGGAATGAGAGCGTGCTGAACGCCGTGGTAAGAATGATGGGCTTTTGTGGACTGGCTATACGGAAGTAGGGATTGGAGCGCTGGCAATTGTGGGGACGAAAGGAAAAACCCGCACTGAGACATCCCGTGTTCTTCTGTGGTAGTGCTCTTTAACATTATGTACAAAGCCGCCTACCGAGCCGCCTTTGCAAGAAGGACTGTGTTGTGTCAAAAATAATGGAAATAGGTTTCCAACTCACTGAACGATAGCAATCAACACATAATTAGACCACCCTTACCCGCCCGGCGCATGCTTGATCACTGCGTCGGAACGTCAACAAAAGGATAATACAATTGTCTTTCCAGTAAATTTCCAATGTTGTGTTGGTATTTTATAGCTTATATTGGTTCAATTCACATCAAAGTTATAGTGAATAAGCCTTGGGATTTCCCGCGAGTAGTCTAAGTTTCCAGGGAATGAGATTACCAAATTACCACTTTTTCCCTCTGTGTTCAGGACTTAGAATTTTTCTCACTTTGTGTCTGTTGTATTTATAGAATTCCGTGGCATTTAAATTTAATAGTTCACAGCTGTTGCAAGTCTCATTATGACAAAATCAGAATAAAACAAAAAAATATCAACACGCCACAGTTTTCAGACCAATTTGGTTTAATTTAGTCCATTAACTACAATTTGCATTGTGGGCAAATATATTTTTTCTTTAAATCTATTTTTGCACGTCATGCTAGGAGAAGGGCCATAGATGAAGGCTATAACATCAAATCATGACCTTTGTATGCCTTATGGCAAGATTTCCACAATGATTTTGATTTTGCAGAGGTAATAGCTCTCACATGTTCCCTATTTAATATCAGTTGTCAAAATTGTGGTGCCACTGCTACAATTATTCTAAAAATAAGAGCCAATTTGCAGGGTCAAACGCTGTGAGTTCCTCATGTTCTGATAATCCCCGTCACCCCTGAGCACTACCTGCCTTCCATACAGCATTTCTGATTGGCTAATTACCTCATATTCATTTCAATAACCAGTTATAATGCAGCTTCTACACAGCTGTTTATCCATTGCAAATCGTCTCTTTTAGAGCAATTGTAATCATTGCGACCCAATTTTGACACTGTTAAAAGGTACGACATGCAATAGCTATTACCTCTGCAAAA
>JAMKCH010007534.1:0-34827 GCA_023653785.1 Ophioderma brevispina | reverse complement strand
CACGAAAAAGGGCTGATACCAAAAATCGCTGAAATGCAACCCTTCTCGGCCGCCATCCCGTACCCCCTTTCCACTTAAAGAACCACCAAGGAGCAGGACCCATTCAGAAGACCTATTAGTTAAGAAAATTATAAGAAATACTCGTAAAGGAAGTATCTTGCTTCTATTTTCAGTTATTACAAGACCACTTAGCACTTCGCTCCAGCGATCCATCAAATTTTAAAGTGCCTCGCTCCCAATAAACAACATTGGTATCGTGCTGTCAGTTTGCGGTCTTATTGTGGAACAATATTGACCTGTGAACATCCGTGGTCTGATCACATTTCGCTTTTAAAAGTCCATTTGAAGCTCATCGTTATCCCAAACTGTAGTTTCCCCGTCCTTCTTTTCTCTATAGTGCCGTTGCCTACTGAGTATAAAAGGCACTTTATAAATCTCATAATCAAATAAAGACACTAAGAAAGTACCCATTTCACTTAAAAACTAGTACATTTCTGAAATGGCCACTGCTTGGGATTTTACTTTGATTACTAAGGAATAATATTCAATGCACAAAGTGAATGTTCGAAGGGGCATTCTTCCTTGGATCAATAATAGTAGTTTATGAATATTTTTGCCTATTATATATTGACTATAAAAAATACTACAAGTTCCCCAATGGAGAGCACCATATGCAAATGGCTCATTAATATGCACAATTACAAGAACTCCCAATCACATTACTACATTTTGTTAAATTTGGATATTAGTATCTGGTTAGATAGAAGTCACCTTTTTAGTTTAATAAGCCAATCAGTAATATGCAAATGAGCGCATGAAGTGCACAAATGAGGATGACACAGTTGCACGGTATTACCCAAATGATCAAATTTGGACATTGGGATCAGGACAGAAGTTCCAGAGTTTGTTATGTCCTGTCTCAGGCTTTGAGAATGGACAGGAACATTCAGGACATTACCCCCGTTGATTTGCACAATCATGACGCTACTGACTAAGATTGTTGCAGACCAACCCACAAAAATGTTCCCAAACAAAGAAAAGTATTCTTATATAATTTCAGACTTCATAACAAAATACTCTGCCAACAAAATTCCACTATCACTATGTGAGTCTCTCATGTTCATTTCATCCTTAGTAATTGCTGTCAATATTATCACTTGGTGAGTGGGAAAAGGCTTGTACTATAGTTTTCTGTGTGATATTTCCAGTTTCTTTATAGAGTTGAATAGACTAATGGGTTTACACACGGCGATGTGTTTGAACTTTCAGAGAGGTTGAAATGTGTCAATCAATAGTTGTAATTTATTCACGGGTGTTTGTTGTAACATAAAAGTACATTTCGAGAAATAGAGTGTGGTTGAGAAAACCCAAATACTCAAAAAACTGTTCATTATTGTGTTCTCATATAGTCACAATCCCAGTACATTTAAATTAGGTGAATTTCTGGACCAATATGAAATGTGCATATTAAAGAGACACACAGGAATTTCCAGAAAGAAGCACCCTCCAATTTTTCAAAACCTGGGTTTTTTGACACATTTGGAATGTTTACCATTGTATTAGATCACACCTGAAGTGAATAAGCTAAATATGCCATTTTGTATCCCCCTGGCTTGAAAAGCAGAGAGGGGGATATATTGCGAGGGTGCGAAATGTTCCGTTGTGTATGTCTGTGTGTTCCAGTTGGTTAGGTTGTCGTTTTTCGCGTCTCCTTCGAAAAGTTTACGTCCATTTTTTAAACCAGACTTGGGGTTAAGGTGCAATAGGGGTTCTTCAGTGTGGATGATGTCAAAGGTCATGGACAAGTTCAAAGGTCATCTGAGGTCATTGTTCCAGAACTGCCATCTTGCCAGGGGGAGAAGCAAGTTTACTTGATGTATTTTTTAGTAATAAAGATCATTAAAATGATGATTTTTATTTTTTCTGTGTGCACAAACAGAAAAATCAAAATATGCTTTTCTACGGGGACAAAATAGCGGATAGCAGAATGTTCAAACAGTTTTTTTGTTGAATTTTTATTGTTTGTCCAATAAACCTTCAAAACATTCCTCAGTAGGAGTTCACGACTAATTAAGTGCAAATTGCGTTCTACACAACACACATAATAGAGCTTTGGACACTAAACAGATGATGCATTCACATTGGTTGTGCCTGGTCACAATTTGTAGACTTCAACCCAGGCACCAAATTTATTAGCTAATTACAATATATGCAAACTCTGACATACACACCACTAAACAACTCATAGGCATCCATGAAGTATGTGTGTGACAGTGGAATTGGGTTTGCATGTCAAATTACAACAGATTTAAAAGATTTGTTTTTTAAAAATGATGTATCCCTGTCAAAAAAGAGACTATCTGCACTAAGAAGCTTGTTATTCAAGGTTAAAATGTTGCCATTAGGAAAAGTGTTTACCCTCATAACCACAGTGTAATTGGACATGCATCACAAAACAGCGGTAGGAGTCTTTAAAAATGGTGATCCAATAAAAATTTAATCAAGCTACTGCTTAAGTGTGAAACTCTTCCATGTGCATGGCCAATGCAGGAGGAAAACAAATAATTTGGCAAATTCATTTTGCCACTAAGTATATTTCACGTGAAAATTAGCAACGGAAATTACAGCAACTAAATTCAAAAAAAGATGTAAGAACAAGAACATCTACCAAATACATTCACGCTGTCTACAGTAGATAGCATGAAAATATACCATCAGGAATCCAAATGTTTTTTAAATCTATTCTTTTGTAGTTGTATTAAGAATCGGTTCATTCGCAAAGCCCATTTTTGAAGAAAGAAAAGAAGGAAGAAAACAAACACCATGGCAAACTCATAAAAAAGTATACTCTACAGGAGTTATTTACCTGAAATGTGATATGGATGTTGCATTTTGGGGAATGTTAGCAGTCCCCTAAGGTGATTGGTCACGGATAACCGTTCGATAGGAGTTGTTAAGAATTCGTATATAAATGATCACCTTTCATCGACGTACGTCAAATATCAGAAATAAACATATGGGGTCACGAAGCGAACTCGTTTTTGAGAAAAAATTCTCAAAAACCACTATTTTTCCAAAAAAAGTGGTACACACTCTATGGAAAATTCATTTTTCAGGGACATTTTGAATATTAAAAAAAACGATTCGATAACGTGTCCAATTTTAATAAAAAGTTGCAGCACTAGAAGATCTGTCGATTACTGGAGAAAAAAAGTAGGGGTCACCGAAACTACTTTTTCTGTTATTTTAAAATAACGGCATTTTTAGTAGTCTTAAAATACCCAACGCGATTATTGAGGTGACCGGGTAAAAACGCCACAAGTGTCACGCATGGCAAACGCTTTGCCACCACGGCGACAAAAATACAGGCACGCAAAAAGTTCGCACTGATTAAAACTTATGAGCATGTTTTTTCCCTCTGTGTAATTTTTAAATCTTTCATATGATATGTTTGTTGTAAGATGATGAAGCAATTCAATAAAAAAGACTATGATAAGAAAAGGGAAGAAAAAGTTTATAAAGGGAAAGCAAGGGCCCGTGTCCCAAATTTCGTGATTTTGAATGCCTTTTAAGCGTGTACTTGTGAAACCAGTATTAGATTGGGAACTAATAGCCTACCTATAACTTCCTACTACGTTTCAAAAAATCGTTCCTTTTAACTAAGTTAAACGATATTAAAAAAGTTTTCCATTGGGAACTTAAAAAACATATGACCATTCGCTACGTCGTCTTTTAATGCCAAGTTGTCGGCCACTGGATGCTGGCCAAGGCGCTGGGCCCAAAAATTCTCTGCGATTTTTGCTTGAGAGAAGAAATCACCAGCAAAATGTAAAATAAGCCTCATAGTATCATTGAATAGGTGATTTAAGATTTGCATGACTTCTTCAATGTTTTTAAGATGATTATGAAGTTCCAAGTACTTGAGTCAAATCTTTTCGCGAAAAGATACTCAACATTCCTTTTTATTTTACGGTCTTTCCTGCCGTAAAGTTTACATGAAATATCCTCTTTTTTAGCAAATTATCGTTTTCCATAAAATGACATTGGATGTTTTTTTGGAATACTGGGGAAAAAATGACATATCTACATGAAAGTGGTCAACATAACATTGTTAATTTTCCTTTCGGATATTCCTGGATTTTACACGAGGCAAAATATAAGGATAGTCAAGTTAACTTTACTGTGCCGGAAATCGTTAAATGACAAGTGAATTTTTCCTTCCCGAAACCTATATAAATCCATATTGAATCACATTTTTATGCATTTACTACTCTCTATAAGACCTAATAGGTAACAATGTTGTTGGAAAACAAACTACTCTTGTCATCTGAGAAGTATTCATTAGACATTTCTTCTGAGTCCTGACAAGAAATGAGACAAGAAACACACTTTCTTCCGATACGACATTGAAAAGTGTGGTTGAAAAAATCAGAGAGAGCTGCTTATTTTCGGAAAAGCTGAAAAAGAATGATATTAGTTACTTGATGGCCGTTTATAAGTAACAAATGTATCTTTTGACTCACGTTGTTTAATAATGCATTAAATTCTGTGAACAGCACATAGGCCTACTGCAATATACTTCATTGAAACAGGTTAAAAGGGCCCAAAGCGTGCGCGTGCTTGCTATCTTCGGAAGATCGCAAGCAGAGTACGCAAGGGTTTTTTTTACGCGCGCGGACAGCAAGGAACGCCAAGTCACAATTTTGGAAGAAATACCTGCATGCGGACTTGGGCGACGCAGCTAACGTGACCCATCACCTTAAAGGACCAATAAAATGAGAGAGGAAAATACCTAGAATACCCAAATACCTAGAAAAATTACCTCTTTCCAATTGGCTTTGGGTTTTAGGGTGATTTTACATAAGGAATATATATTTTAATCAACAAATTTAGTTATGGTAAATTTCACAATCACATCACGACTTTATATACATCTTGTAAAAACAATATTTTTTTCAAAATGTCCCTTTCCAAAAATGAAACAGAAACCATATTAACTCAAACCCACGTAAAAACTTGGTTCTGTATGAGATTAACTTCATACCCTTCTCAACTTCAAGTGTTTATATTCATTTGGAATTTATTTCTTTATTTTAAAAAACACAACTAATTTTTGAAGTTTAACTATTTGTAGTGAAAAGGAGAAGGCCCCATAGCATCCAAGCTTTTGGAGGGTTGTTTTTAACTAAATTATCTAAATTCTTTGTAATTACTTTTTATTAATAGTGTTTTCATTGTTTTTTAGAAAACTTTTTGATTTTTGATTTTTTTGAAACAATATAAACAACTCTAACTTAAAAAATAAACACTAACTTCAAATCTAAGAAGAATTTTTAAGTTTGTATAGGTATTGATTTCAAACCTTCCTGAGTTTTTCACAGTGGCTTTGATGTCATGAGCATATTTGTTTTGCAGTGTTTCTACAGGCCCTGCAGTGGGGCGTAAATTTCTTTGACATTGGGGGGATGGGGTTGATGAAAAATGTATGAATGAAATGGGGTTTGCTGAAAGATCCATTATCAGCACATGTTGCGCGCGAAGCGCGCTAAGAAATTTTTGCCATTTAGAAGCTAAAATCATGAAATATAATTGGAAATTAGAACAAAATGCACCAAAGCGTGCCTGAATTACCCCATTTTTAAACTATTATGTAAAATAATGAGGTTATTTTTGGTCAAAAACACATGAATGGGGCATCAACATTTGGGGGATGAGCGTATTGACCATCCCCCCTTCATCAAAATTTGGGGCGATATATCCCCCATCCCCCGGTATTTACGCCTATGGGCCACTGTTTGTGGGCATAAAATACAGATACATAATCATAAATGCACAATGTCAGTTAGGTACCATACATTCTTAGCCTGATTATTGAGATGATATAAAAGTCTAATTTTGAGGCTATAGATTTTAAAATAAAGGGGTTTGCAGTGTCTTTATGGGCAAATAATGTGTCCGAGGTCAGAAAAACTCATAATGGGAGAGGCGCAGCCGAGCCCATTATTTGAAAGTTTTTTCTTGCCAAAACCCTTTAGTTCTATTCTATTACCTAAACAGCTTCATATAATAAGAAATGCATTGGCCACCCATTATTGCAGAATAATGGGCAGTAAACTGACCAATCCGAATGCTGCATTTTCAATAATGGGCAGCAGAGGTATTAAATACCAAATCATACTGGCCTAAGTCTCCCTCCCAAAATTTTATGTATCCATGCTTATCAAGTGTCACATTTACATTTTTCATGATTTTCACATCCCCAAAATACAAAAATAATCAATAGAGTTTTAATTGCAGTTGACCACACAGCTAGGTCAATATGTTATATTAATAAAAATTTGTTTTAATCATCACTAGCTACAGGTGGTACATAGACAAAATCAATTTTCACACAATCAATTTTGTAAAATCAATTTCATAAAATCAAATTCCTTAAATAACAGATATCAGCTCTTAAAATGAATACCTTCCAATTCCTTCTATCTTTATAACTCATGCTTGAGACAAAACATGGGTGTAAGCGGGTTTGGCCATTGCTTAACGAACAACTATCAGTGGATTTGCTAAATCAGAAAAATCGAAAAAATCATCCAAAATCAGATTTGCATGTATTAACAAGTACAGTATCCTAACATAACCCTGCAAATATACACTAGAAAGCAACCTAATAATGAAACAGATCGGAAATTTTAGTCATTCACTGTCCGTTCGGACACTTACTTACTATTTTACAACACGTAATTGATGGGGAAATCGTATCTTGGAACCCTGCCGTTTTTCCCTTTTCTTCCTTTTCTGTCAATCTTCAGTTGGAAAGGTAACTTATGAGAATTCTACAACTGAATCCTTCCCTTTGAAGCTATTCCTGCAATTTCAGATATTCAGATATTTTCAATCACTGATAGTGTCTTTAACATATCAAACTCATGCTGATATCTGATTTGTCAGTGCTATACTTATAGACCCGTTTATGAGGCATGAGAACACTTTTATGATTTAATTTTAGGACAAAAAATTTAACCCAACTTTCAAAAAAAAAATTAACTGGATCAGTGACTTCTTTAAAAAAAACTAAGCCAGCAAGACTAATTCTCAAATCTGTCAAAGATCTTAGCATTGAGATCACCCACGGCATCATGACATCTGCCATCTTTCCGAGAGTTTCGATATCAAAATCAAATCATTTCAAACCAAATTTAAAATAAGATAATTTTGTTTTGCTTAAATCTTTCAAACATCAATTCATTGGTTTAAAAAAAATTAAAATCTTACTACTTTTAGATCAAATAGTAAACAATCACAAACCAAATACATCTATATTTGTCAGGCGTTGACTTTACTTCCCTCTGAACAAATTTCAAGATGACAATAGTATTCCAGTTATAAATATTGACAAGTAAAACAAACTCAGAACCAGGAAATAATAACATGTGAGTCAGTTGGCATGTCCACACAACCATTATTCAACCTGAGTGTCCTATGTCTTAAAAATGCACTTTGAAAATTATGTTGAGCACACAAAAAGCATTTACTAAAATAAATACAATTAAAAAATTTACTAATCTTAACATGATAGCTGAATAGCCAGTTTTTGCTTGACAACCTGGGTGGTGTTTGATGGGTATAAACAGTGGTTGATTCATCCGGCATTATTTTGGTAAACAGCAAGACTGCTGCCTGGATCTTCAAATTTCAACAGCAATCTAAAATGAATTTAGGTATACCAGTTAGTGAAGCAAGCTGGAAGAGGTACTCTGAACTCCAGGAATTTGGAAAAAATCCGTCACTGTAAAGTTGGATTGGCCACTTAGTTAGTATGTGTTGGACAACATAATTGCCCATGTGATCAGAACAGAATTTGGAAATTACAGAGTTTGAAAACCAGTCTTTGTTTGGTTGTTGGTTTTAATGTGGTGCAGTTTTATTTTTGTTTAAGATTTTTTACTCAAATCAAAATTAAGTTAACATGCATCGCGTTTGGGTAGGGATACATGGTTTCAGGAATCAATCCAAGATTCAAAGGTCATTTTCATGGCAGAAACATAATTAGATGTTATGTCATGTACTTGTACAATGCCCTCTGTAAACATTGAATTTAAAATCATGACCGGTTAAAGAACTATTCATGATTAATCAAGAGTTAAATCATTTCCAATTTGCAGTAATATCTAAAGTGGAGATAAGTCGGTAGAATTTTGGATAAGTTACTTTTTGCCAACTTGAGATTCGACAGAAAAGGAAAAAACGGCAGTGTTCCAAGATACATTCTCTATTCAACTACGTTTTGTAGTACGTGTGTCCGTATGGACCGTAATGACTAAATTTCTGATTTTGTCCTTATTAGGTTGGCTTCTGGTCCTATCATTTAGCTTCATTTGCAGGTTATGGGTGGGAAAATACCTGTACTCGTTAACAAACATGCAAAAAAATCGGATTTTTGATAATGTATATTTTTCGATTTTCTGATTTAGTCACATCACTGATAGTGCACATTTAAAGGGGCTTGTTCCCGATCGTCTTTGGGACCGCCCCCTGATTTACCCTTAAGTAGTATCGATTTTGATATCAGATGAAAGGCCTTATTTTTCTCATTGTTGTCCTGAAATGCGAGTCCCCAAATACATTTCATTCCCAAGATGTAAACAAAAAACGCCATTTTTGGTGGTTATTAGCATCAGTAATTGAATAGGGCTTTGCCAACATCAAGTATTGCAATCTACATCAAAACTGCAGTTTGTTACCCACAGTACTTGATGGGGTGTATGTACACAGTGGCCAGGCTCTCATATCAAGTAGAGAACACAATACACCCAATCGGACCCAAGCACCTTTACAAACAAATAACCATTCCAGAATTAGTGGCAAACGGTTTACCATAACTCAAAGAGTAAACATAAAACTCCTTGGTATCATTTCTATTGGATAGCAAGAATTACATCTTTTGCTGTAGGATCTCTGTTGGCAGCTTATCAGATTCCATCCAAGGAGACGTCCAAATTTAGCAAGTATATATAGAATAAATCCCCATGACACAAATCTATTTCATAAAGCGGGAAGGGAAAAACTCCACGCCACATCAAAGTTGAATGTAAATGCATGAGTCGTCATTTATTTCATCACCACCTGAATGCCTTAATTTAGTTATTTTGTCATACCTCGCACACACCCAAAGCATCACTGTAATATTATTACTATCTAAATTTATTGCTGCTGCAGTTAATCTATAAGCAAAAAACACATCCTGTTTTTTAATCAAGGAAAATACTTCCTAATTTGAATACCTTAACTAAAAATATGTAAACAGTCATGGTGTGCACTCCTCCTCCCAATAAAGACTCAAGGGGACACCCTCTGAGGGTGTCACTGACATATGGCTTAGGGGCGTGTGCCATCTCTTACACATCTCCCAGGTTTGGGCTTCAATAGCGTGATCCTCTAGAAAGAAGAATAAAAATGTTTACATTTTGTGCAATGTTGACCATTTTAACATTTCCTCACCTAATGACAGATTTCAGTGGAACACCCATAGGGCTTTAATGAATGTGTATATAGGAGTAGGGCTTGTGGCCCTCCTACAATATGCACAGGTTTGACTTCAATAGCTCCTCTAGAAAAAAAGATGGTACATTCCTTACTTTTAAATACATTTTCCTCACCAATGAGAGACCCAGGAAGCATCCCCTGGGTACCTGGCCCAGACTGACATGGTTAGTTGGGACTTGTGCCCTCCTACAATATGCACAGGTTTGACTTCATGATTTCTATGAAAAATGTATGACACACTGTTGACCTTTTTTGTGCAATGTTGACTTTATACATACATTTTCCTCACCCAATGACAGAACCCAGGACACACTCCTGTGTCCTACTGAAAAGCTTGTAACCTCCTACAATTTGCTCAGGTGTGACTGCAATAGCTATTGTAGAAAATATAATGAGACAAAGCAAAATATCAACCTTTTGGTGACCCACACCTCGAGCACTGCTGACATTAACCAATATTTCAAATCCCATTTCAATAAGCCAGATATTGGAGTCTGTCCAATGTGATCGACATTACTCATAATTTCATATGCCAGATTTTGCAATCTGTTCGCACAAAAAATATATTTCCCACTATATATCAAAAAATTACTTGTACTGAGTTATCGTACGCAAACAAGCACATAAACACTTGCACAATGACACACTCGCTATTCAACATTACCTCCATATAGGTAAGTTTACAATCAATACACAAAATACCTCACCCCCCCTCATAAAGAGAATATGACAATGTTCATTTGCATTCAAAACAGAACACAATTAACTTTGAAATGTCTCAGAAATCTTCCCCTCCAGAAAGGACAGCCTAAATTCATTGCATCTGATTTTAATAACAATTACTGTTACTATAATATTCAACTTCCGTCCATCAGGTTTGTTGATTTGTTAAAGCCACTGTTCATGAAGTATAAAAATACTGACTTATTCCTAACAGTAATGGTTTCATGGTTTGAGAGTTCTTCAGTGTGGCAGAACAAAATGATTGCCTATAATTTTAATGCCCAGAAAATGACAGTTCAGAGTGATGCAATGTTATAGGGTACTGATTTGGGCCTCACATTTCTACTCACATTGTATGGCAAAATCTTTATGTAAAATACAAACAAACTATCACTCAGTTAAACTACTACTGGCTGCATAAGGATAAAAAAATCTTGGTGGACTACTTTCTTGGCATGACATCAGAAAAAAGAGTGGGCTTTAAAAATGTCTGAAATTTCACTAGTTATATAAGAAAGTGATGGAATTTCATGATTGACATGTTAAACTGTTATGTTTCTCCTTCTCCAACTATGTATCATTTGGAACAGTGATTTGGAGGCAATTTTACCTCCCTGGCACATATCAATTTCCACATCAATTTGCCCAATACTAGCTTACTGACTATAGAGAATCTTGTGTTGCCAGGATGAACGTGCCGCGAGTTTTGCGATTCGTAACTAAAACATTTTTCTTTTCATCATATGTTTCAAAATTTGTGGTTAAATTTGTGATTTTTAGCTGCAACTTTGGTGTGATCTTGTTGTCTTTCCTCTGTGAGAGTTTTTAAAAATGTTAAAAAGAAACATGGCTCAAAGTTGCCATTTTTCCAGAGTCTACTGTGTATAAGTTGATTTGGGGTGTGTAACCTTGAGCACCTTGTGAATGTGTTTAAAAAATGGGTGTATCCGTGGATCAAGGCCTGGATGAAAGAATCAAAACAAGCTTACATGCAGATTAGCAAGGCTATTACACCTCATTCAACTCTATCAGGTCTATACATACTTCAATTGCCATGATGGAGCAACCAAAACTGTGATTTATATACTGAATTGTGTTTATTAAAGCAAATACACTGACCTGCACCATCCGATATGGTTAGCATTGTGGGCTAAAGAAATATTATTGTTAAAACAAATATTGCCTGGTTATGTTTGTGCCGAATAAAATTTTTCCTTGATCGGTATAGAACACATATTGGGAAGGTCATTGGTCAACAAAACGAAATAAACCATAACTAAAACTGTCATAATCGTCCAGTGGCGTAACCAGCTTTTTATTTCACGGGGGGCACAGAAGATTTTCGGGGGAGGGGGAGGGGTTGCATATCTAATCTGGTTTATATGATGTGTACTGATTTTTATTCGTGCATGTGCATTGCATGCAACTTGTAGGCACACAGGCCACCCAAGTCTTGAATGCTTTGTGTATGACATGGGCCTATTTCCATGCAGGTGTTTAATAAGATCAGTGGCGGCGCCAGTGGGCATGGGGGGGCAATGCAAATTTTTTTTTCTTGCCCCCCAGTTTTTGCCCCCCCTGGTCGAAAGAAAAATGAAGGATTGCGGGCAAAATTCAGTGATGTGTGGGGCCAAAAATCACGATTTTGGGGCCAAAATTGGTGAAAAATTTTCCAAATTTTTCATAATTTTGCCCCCCCCCCCCCCAGAATTTCAATTTTGCCCCCCAGATTTTCACTTTTCCCCCCGTTTGGCCCCCCCCCCACCCATAAAAAAGGTCTGGTGGCCCGCACTCTTATTATTTTTTTAAATTATAAAATATTCGTGTCCGATCCTAAGTGAGTCCATAAGAAGGGGCACAGACTGGCTGATTTGAACTTAAAACCAGGTAAGTTTGCATGATTTTGTCAATTTTAGGGATCAATATCCGGATTCCAGGGCCAAATTTCCCCACAACTTGAGCCTTTCCCTCAGTTGTCCACCTACCCCTTTCAGGGGAAAATTTCACAAATTTCATAATTTTTGTTCCTCTCATAAGTCCCTTTTCCTCCACTGCACCCCCCCCCCCAAAAAAAAAAAAAAAAAAAACAATTGTACTGCTGCCACTGATAGATCCACCACTGAAAATATGGCTTTTATAGAAAGAGATTGTTTTAAATATTGGTTTTTGTTTGCTTTACAAACTGACAAAAAAAATCAACAGTTCTATTTGACAACTCAAAAATTAACAACACACACACACACACACACACACCTCTTATATGCCATCAACTGATTCATGTAAATTCGTCATTAATATCTACTGATAATGCACCATCTTAATTGCAAAAACAAATCATTTATGTGCACAAGTCCGAGGGATTCCTATGACTATTCCATACACATGATAAAAAACTTGATTAAAAACATAAAAATATTGTTCAAAATGGGTAGCCCAAATATGTCTGCATATTTCATCAATTACTTTAGTATTTTTAATGGTAATAACACTTGAAAAACCCACTGATCAAACATGCCAGTCATTTGGAATATGCAATATTCCGCATGAAAGTGCATCTACTACAGGTATGCCTCTTCTACATATATGGATACAATATGAATAATTGAAAACCCCGGTTCTGTGGATTTTTCCCTCTCGTACTCGAAACAAACATGTAAGAAATTTTGGATCACACTACTCCACATTTAAGCAAGCAAGCAAGACAAAAAAAATGGGAACAGCTCACATCCATTCCTGTGTGTTATATTTTTCAGTAAAATACATTAGTTGGTCTAAGTGTCAAGCATTAGGTTATAACATAATGCTAACGGCTACTTATATCATTCACCTGGGAATTCCAGTTTGTTAAAGTTAACAGTATCTAGAATGCTGTAAAAGATTCCCGATGAAACATGAGTCTTGTTTACCTGGATACCATCAGCCCGGTGGCATATCTGCAATTTGGTTTTAGGTCTGTTCATACTTTACTGCCATATGATGTGCAGTGCACTTAAATTTACGGCAATGTTCCATCACTTCCCCTGCACTCCCAATGGATTTACTGCAGGTCATCCCAGGTCACTGCAGGTCAAAGGTTGCAGTATGGTTGCAGAAAACTTGCTGGATATGTATTGCACAGTTAATAGCAATTCAAAATTGGCATACTGCAACCCTAGCATCTTGATGCATCACCCAATTTTTAAAATCATTTTTCACTTTCATTGCAGTTTCTGCATTGCAAAAAATGCAAGTAAGTGGGGTGAATTTAGTATTGGGTTAGGGATGTGAAGTTCAAAGCACACCAACTGGGGGCTTGGGAACGGATTTTTTAAGCCAAAGTAAGATCTGTATAGAACTGACTTTTTTTACCTCATTTTTATGGGGAAACTGAACGTGGGCCAAATTAGAGCTGGGTAGTGAAAGGGAGTTGTTAGTGAAACTAAAGAACTGGTAAAAGGGACATCGGCCGGATACTGGAATGAAGGACGCACTCTATAGTTTTCATGGGAAAGGATTGATGAATTGAAAGTTTGGCATAATTAAAGCGGACATGATCAAATTGTAATTTGTGGTTTTCAAAATATCCCACTCTACATAAATTCCCCCCCAAAAGTCGGTTTTATGTAAAGTTATAATAAGGCTTCAATAGGTAATTAAAATTTCCATATTTGAACCCTTTCCATCCCAAGAACCACAATGCCGCGTTGCAAGGATGTGCGCTATATATTTAGCAACATATATGTGAGTGGCCGTTCTGGGTTCTTGGGGGTGGAAAGACCTCATTTTGCCATTTTTGTTTTCTGGGGGGCCCGGAACACTAAATGGACTTGCCACAAAACAAAACGAACTTTTTACATACAAACATGACCACATGTGCACTATTGTGGTAAGGCATGATAATCTAACGGGTGCTTCTGTTCAGAAGCCTTGGATGAGCACATGTTAAAAACAGTTGACCATGCATTGTCATGGGTATTCAATTAAATTCATACTTAAAATTTACAGGGATGTATTGTCAATAACAATGGTGAATGAAAACTATTGAACTGCGCCATGGGAATTGTAATTTTATTAGCTCATAGTGTAGTTAACTTGCTCATGATATAAATAGTGCGGTCATGGGCCATTGTGTTGGATTCCCGAGTCGCTGGTGTGAAGATGGTTATATAACAAAATCTTAGCAGCAGCTAATATGGTATTTGGGTATTTTTATAAAGGTCTGCCCTTGTATCCCTCTTTGTAGCTTAATGAAGCACAAAAGGGTCTATTATAGGCGTCACGTCAAGCTCTATGACAAAGGGCAGCCAGGCAAACATCCTCCTGTTCTTCATAAAGCTAATAAATGGTTCCAGAAATGGAGGCAGCTCTAAGCTTTGCTTGTTCCAGAGAGCATGCCCCTGTGAAGTTTCTCAGACTTTCTCATTTTTTTTGATATTGGTAGATTCTGGGGATGAGAAAAACACCTTTGCGTAAATGATAAAAGTAGTTGTCAAACACCAACCATTATGATTATAGGGGGCCCCCTTCTCTCCTCTCCGGCGAGATTGTACTTTCTCAAAATGTATTAGCTAATATTTTGTTGAGTTTGTGGCAGAAATAGGGTTACGAACTGAAGCATACTTGAACAGAAGGTCTAAAGAACTGCAGGAGAGGCGTTAATTAAACTGGGTGTCTTGACTGCCACACATACCAGTACTGCCATTCTAATTATTGCCACTCCCAAGTTGGTACTAAAATTTAATAGCATTTTATTCCGGACCAATGCACATGGGTTGGGGATCTTAACTAAGCAGCTTTTTAGAGGATCAACTTTAGTATTGTATATTGAGGGTTAACAAAACAGGATGACGCTCCACTTTTAGGCCATTTTGAGATGCTGGCACTAAACTAATCAGTACCACCAATGGATTCTTAATACCACAGAGCTGAGTCTGAACTCAATTCAACTTCCTATTCCATATAAGTACAATTTAACACTTAACTCAATGAGAGACACTTTTTACATCTTGACTCTGAGTTACATTTTTTAAAGAGAAACAAGGACATTTCCAGAATAGTGCCCCAAATTTTCCAATTGTGTAGAACCTTCATTTTTGCTTTTTTGCATACTTAAACTAATTTTCCCTCAAATATTAAATCAAAATAACTGATAATAAGCTGACCAAAATGCTGTCTTTAGTTAATAGCAAGCATGAACTTAGTAGGCTAAATTTTCTGTTGTGTATGACAGAAAATCCATGCATATACTTATTTATAGGCCAATTAGGACAGCAGGCTGCAAATTCAAAACTTAGTTTTGGGATTTCTTTTTACTGTTGCCAATGATAATAAACATTCTAAAAAGATATGTGATACTGATTTTATGTGAAGTACATGTGTGTATGCAATATAGAATGTGAATGAGACCATCAAAAATCACCACCCTATTATGTGTCTCAATATGAACCCCATTAGGAAAATGGAATATTCCACACTGGGGAATTGTGGAGAACACCTACTTATTTTTGAGAGCAGATCACAATTCGTCCAAAATCAACCTTTTCGCCACAAAAAATCAGCACAGCCTTTCAGCCCAAGAAAAGACCAACACATATATTCAATTTCTAGCCCCAAATATTGCTCCCTCTAACCAAACCGTTGACCATAAGTTCATTTTCCACACCAAATGAAAAGTACCCTTAAACACCCCATCACATCACACTACTGTCTTCTCACATTTTTCGACCCTCAAAACTATGCCAGGTTTTGACAACAGACTCATGTCTGATAAAAATGCGCTGCATTTATGTGACGTACCCAGTCACAACATTAATTGTAGAGTTTTATGACATCTCCACGGGCAAATGCCTTGCTAATTGGTAATGAACAACACCTGTAGGCCAATGGTGGTACATGCTCAATGATTCCTTGTTAAGCAGTGTATTTAGTCCCGCTCCGAGCAGTCATTATTCTAAGAGAATTTTAGCTGCCCAACGGCTGCAGCCTTTGCATCACAGTATGTAGAGAATTTTATTGAATTGTTCTCTTTTCTCTCTCTCAAATTTATGTCTCAAAAGACTGTGCCATAGCTTTTAAAATTGACATTTCATTTTAGTTCATTTGTTTTTTGGGGCGGAATAATTTTGAGGGTTTTTTTCAGTTGTTTCAGAAAAAGTGGCAACAAAAGAAATAACATACACAAGCAATGAAGTATCTCTCCTTATGGCATACTATGCCTGTACTTGGCATGGAATACCTCAAAAGGAATATTTAATTACTATAATATAACAAATGGACCCAATGCAGAGTATTTGCGCTGTTTCAATTGTTATTAGATGTTGCCACAAACTAACCTAATATGGCTCAATTTCCCTCATTTTAGCTAATTCCCTTGGAGCACAACTCCATCCAAGACATCTTAACAAGACCTGATTGGACAGTTGTCTGAGCAGCATTGGGGAAACATGGTTGTTTCAAATTTCCACATGGTTATTTTAATCAACTGTTAACTTTGGTCCTCCTAAGACACTGGAATTAATTTTTCATCTGTTGGTTAAATTTTAATCAAAACTATAGGATTATCCGAAAACACATATCCGGGGTTTTTAATTAAGTTAAAACCATAATCAAATTTAAAATTAATTATGTAGTTGTTAAAATCTGTAATCATTGTTGGATTTACTCATGTTGGTTATAGGGGAGTCTGTCAGGCAGGTCGACACTCCTGGAAGACAATTGTGTTACAACTGGCAACCAGAACTCTGTCTTTCCACATCAACCATGGCACATTCATTGATCAACTTTTCCTCCCCTTGCCAATCCAAGCCGTGGGGCAAGCACTCTATGACTCTGCCAATTATGTCATTGCACACTGTTCCAGATCCTCAATGGCTAGTAACGCTCATTACAAAGTGGTAGATTGCCTTACAACTGGAGCCATGACCAAACACTTGAACGTAATTAAAACAGGTTCTCTGGCACCGTAACATCATAGAGGCAAACAGAAAAAAAATCCATCACACCTGAGATATGAACTTTTCTCGACAATAACCTTTTGCACAGTGATGGACAACCTATCGAAATCACCGTCTTACCAATACCTCAGACAGAGCAACCAACATTCTGAAGACGGCCACTGACTGGATATTTCCTGAGAGGTGAGGAATATTAAAACCAACATGGTTTTTTTTGGCAGAGGTCTTGTAATGATTGGATTAGGGAGGAACCCATCTTAACTAATAGAGAACAATGAGTTCTGTTAAATAACACCACTTCCAAAACCATTAGCCATTAATTGTGGAGTTCCACAAACTGGCGTCTTTGTTTCTCATATTATTAATTAATGACCTCCCTCTGTTGTAGTACTCTAATTTAAATTGGAAAAAAAAATGTCTATCGATTACAAATGGTTCAGACTCGGGTACACTGCAGAGGAGTACACTGTTTGGCCATATATTTACTTGCGGCAAAAAATGTCTAAAATATTCTTTTTAGGAGGTAGTATAGTTAGTTATTACTTTTGCTGCTGACTGAGTTGAAAATTTTGGTCAAAAATTTTCCTGCACCAATATGACCCAAGCCCACCTTTCCAAAATAGAAACCCCAATTGAGATTTGACCCCTATGCAATATGTTAAAAAAAATATCACTTTTTTTACTAAAAAACATTTAGTCCCAAAGCAATGCTTCAGAATGCCTTTCTTAATATGCTGGAAAAAGTAAAATAATCACAAATTATGCCATACAAGACAATGTATCCGTCCACAAACTCATGTAGGTTTCCCCTTCCATCTCTCCCATCCCCCGTGCAGGGACTGCGAGCCTTGAGGGGGGGGGGTGGGGTCTTCAAGCTGGGTTTTGGAGGGATGTACCTTCCAGAGTCTGGAAGTAGGGACCCATATAATTTTTGCTAAAAAAAAGGACACAGCCTATATAGAGATGCCAATTTTGGCCCAACTTACCCAAACCTGCATGTTTTTGCCTCAAAATTTGAACAAGTTTAAGCAAATTGGAAAATTTTGGCTTCGTTGAGGAAATTAGAGTTTTTACCAACAATTTTAGAACATTTTGGTACCGATTACGACAATTTGACTAATTTTCCAACAAAATTTAGAACATTTGAAAAAACCCAACCTGTTGCTATACCAAAATTGCATGAAAAAAAGGAGCCATTGATTATACAGGGAACGCTGAAAATGAGACGATGTCTGTGGCAAGTCTCCGTATAGTCATTTGTGTTGGTAAACCCCACAGGTTCTTGCCAGTCCCCAAAATGCAGCCCACCGTCTCGTTTAGGAGGTGTCGTTAAAATACTCTGGTCACATATGTTCACTATCATACGAGTGAGTGCCCCAGGCCTCTAGGGGATTTGTGAACAAGAACAGGGTATAAAACACTGTCAAGTTTGACCGACATGTATGATTGATTTGTTGCAAATGCAAATATAGCTTAAGGACAGGCCCATTCTATATTTATGCCTTGCAAACACAAATTAAATCGAGTTAATAATTATAGCAATTGTGAAGGCATCTAAGTTTGACCATACGGGGGGCCATCCATATTAACCAAATCACTGCTGTATCACAAATATGCTGCGTGCTGTTATGGAATGTCTATTAGTCCCAAACACACTGTACATGTTCGGCCTATATATAATTATATAAATAGATCATGTTTACAAATGTGTTTAAAACATGGTATGTTGAGGTAACATTACCAATGCAATATATTGATGTTTTGAAAGCATGTGCTGTAGGTTTAGCATACATCTGATCAGAGGCTCTGGATTCATTTAGGTTGCCTTTTCAAAGTCTGTAGGGTGTTTAATTAAGGATGGAATATATTCATACATGCTATTCATGCCTGCCATTCATTTAGGATCAGGGAAAGAGGCAGGAACGGGCCTAATCATGGGCCTACTGGGCAATTGTCAAATCCAGTTTATGCCTATGAGTACCTAATAATGCTGGGCTAGTGGGCTTTTTAGTCTAGGTTGTAAATACTTTTTACACTAAAATTCGAACATAAATAAGTGTAAATTTAAAAAAAAATGGTCTAATTTCAGTTTGATCAATTTTCTAAAATGGAATCTTGGGATGGATGCTTTGGAATAATCAGTCTTACACAATCCTCTTTAAAAAGTAAATACACAAATCATGATTATTAAGTACAATAATCTTTAAGTTATGTAAAATATCGATCATTCTTTACAATCAGATTA
The DNA here is from genome assembly GCA_023653785.1 of Ophioderma brevispina. NCBI lineage: Eukaryota > Metazoa > Echinodermata > Ophiuroidea > Amphilepidida > Ophiodermatidae > Ophioderma > Ophioderma brevispina. Next base: position 15,384 of record JAMKCH010007534.1, on the reverse strand, counting down.
TGAAGGGACACAAACTGATTGATAAAGCCATGCTTGGAGGTCAAAATTGCTTAGTATTCTGTTTGGTATCCTTTATGGTAGGGCTAAGATTTAATTTGTTCACCTTTGAAAATTCACATCAAACTTCACCATTCACAAAGAAATTTGGATCATAAATAATATATATCTTTCACTGCCTTACAAATACAATTTGGTTATTTAGTGTTTGACCACTTCTCCCAAGAACAAAAACCCAAGCATATAACATGCTCTAATACCTCTACTTTTCCGGGTTCTGGGAAGGAAGGGTTCTTAAGAAAAACACCAACCTCTATTGAGGTCAATTAAAAAAATTACTGAAAGCCTTTTCTAGGAATCCCTTCTAAAACCGTGAGCTCTTTTTTTAAAAAGGTACCACCCAATCCTCAGCCTCAACCACTAACACCCAGTTCATCACATTGGTAATCAGGGAAGCCTTGTATTTTATCATGTTATATGCAAAATATTTGCCTGAATTTTATTCAAATATCTGAAGTTACATACATTAAACTATCAGGGTGATCCACCCGAAAGACTCAAACTATTGAAATTGGAGGAGTAGTAGCTTAAAAATAAGGAAAGTCGTGCAAATTCTAATAGTAATAGTTATTTTTCCAATGAATAATTGGCAGAACAGAAAAGGGAGACTGAAAGAAAATAGCATGTTCAAAAGATATGACTCTCCATAGAATTATGTGTTTTAGTAATTGTCCATACGGACACTTATGACTACAATGTCGGATGTTGTCCTTATTTGGCTGCTTTTGGTCTTATAATTTGTAGGGTATGTTAGCATGTATACTTGTTACAGACATGCAAAAATCTGATTTTTGGTGATTCTGATTTGCAAATCACTGATAGTGGTGCCTTTTAATATGGCTTGTTTGCAGTTACCGTCGGAAAATATTTGTGCAGGAACTCATGGTATAAATGGTATATCAGATTCAAATAATTGGAATTAGGGTATGTTGGTGATGGACTGATGAAACACAGAAAATTATATGTTGTAATCGGGTGAAGCGCATTTAAGCCCCAAACTATGAATTGGAATACTGAAGTTATTCTTTCTTATTAAACAATAATTTTCAAGATATTTTGTTTAAGAAATTATGGTTTGGTTAACAGTTTAAAATGTCAGGTCCTTTATATATGTTCAAATTTAGTTTTGAAGTTTCATTCTTACCTCCAAAATGATACCTACAAAAAAAATTATAAAGAGATCTACAGATCTTTCACATTTACCCGACTTATATTGTTACAAGACATGAGCTGACCTGACCTTTGCAATGGGGACCTCTTAACATGAAGTTACCATATTGCATCTAAGTGTATTTGTAATTGGTTTTAAGTTTTTGACTAGCACCCAAAATTTTCGCACAAGATTTTAAGATCCAGAGAGAGAGGAGGCAGAGAGAGACAGACAGAAGTGGAAAGCCAAACATTACAAAGCCAGGCGGGGGTCACTATCAGTGTATTCACCCTGGAAAGAGTCAAAAATTTTGAAATTTGCTGGAATCTTAAAAGTGAAGGGAAAGTCATTAGACTGCCGTAAGTCTTTTTACAACTGTAACAATTGACAGAAAGTAAGAAGAAAGCATTCAAAGATATAATCTCACTGAATATGTGGTGTTTATAAGTGTTAATATGGATAGTAATGATATACAATTTTGCTCTTATTATGTTGCTTTTGGTCTTCACACGTTTTTAAGGTTGTCAGGATACCAAGTTGTTACAGACATGTAAAAATATGATTTTTGATTTATATTTTTTTTAATTTTGGATTTATCAAATCACTGATGTGCCTTAAATAAGCAAATGGTTTGTTGTTTGCAAGATTAAAGCCACTATCGGGTTTTTTTTTCACACAATGTAAACAAATCGCATCCCCTATTTTTTCATGCAAAGTCATTTTTTTGCCCTGTTGGTTTGGAAATGTTGAGTAAATATCCCTTAAGTGGCAAGCATAACACACCGTATTTGTCACACAAAATTCTGATTTTTATGCTTTGTTTACTAATTAAAAGTCGGGATCCGACTTTTTAGGTCTAGAACTATACGTAAATTGCACATTCAAGACCGCTTTAAAAGTTGCCTACTCTTACTAAAAGTAAATAAGGTGTTGAATTATGACACTAGCAATTTAGAGACCAAATGGGCATTTTGAGAATTGGAAACAAAAAAAAATGACTGATAGTGGCTTTTTTAAACAGACAGGGGGGGGGAGATTTTGCTGAAGATCAAAACCTTTATCCATTTCAAAGGTAATTTTGGTAGAAGGGACCCATCAATAAGAATCTTGCAAAATTCTCATTTGCCTGGATCCTTATCTGCAGACAATACTGTTACTGTGTCAGTATCAGCAGGAATGATAAATTTGACACATTTTAACATTTGAATTTTAAGATTTAAAATGTTTTGGGAAACAATGATAGCAGAGATGGAAAATCACAAGTTGTTGTGTCTTGGCGGGACGGGGTTGGAAATTCATTTTTTGGAATACACCCAAAAAGTGGTCATTTTTGTTAAAAACAAGGAAATACTTTATTTGGAGTTTGGGTAAGTAAGGGTTGGACATTTAATTTGTTCCATTGGTTGTGGGTGGGATGGTCGAAAGCAATAAGTTCACTTAGGAAAGTGACCTCCCAAACCCTCATAGGACAATTCTGGATGCAAGATATTCATCTGTGGCCTATCTTCTGGAGATAGAAAAACTCACCTGGTGCCATGTTGGGGAGATGAAGCTACGGTGGTACTTGTGGTAGAATGACGTCACGGCTTCCGGGTGTTGTTGTGGTCACGTTACTTGCAACCCAGAAAACAACTTGTATACATGCCAAGCAGAACATTAGCCACCAATGACATGATAACAAAAGTAGGCTAAGACAGTAGCCAGCCTCACCCCATCTTTTGTTCGATTTCATAGAAATTGACATCCCGCCTCCGTTCTCCTGCTATCTCCACTCGTCGCGTAATTGCCGTTTTTACCGTGTGAGTGAGTTGCAGCTTTCACGTCGTTCATGGTTATGGGCTGTGCTCCGGTCTATGGACTACGCTACCGCCACGGGCCGCCAGCGCAGTTAAAAGGCTATCAGATCACTGTTCCCGTTTCGATTTCTGCAACAAAATAAAAACTTTTCGCTGAGACCAGGTTGGAGTATTTTTCACATAAGCATTCACGTGCGATCCTAATACTAGATTATAATTCCCAATTACGATCATTAGGGGAAAAAATGAAGCAACAGATGATGCGTTCTCATTGTGTACTACCCAAGCTCCCTTTCCCGAGACTGCGCGAATTTGTATGACTGATCCCCTGGTGTGTGACAAGCTTTTTGATGTGATGGAAATGTTATGATTCACTAAATCTACGCCCAATGGGCGTGCATTGTCGAGAACAAAAAGCAAACTGCTGTCACTGATTGTGGGAACAAGAAATTAGTAATATTGTATTCAAATCAAAAACTGTCCACGTTTTTAGGGAAAGTGAGGAAAGTTTTTATGGGTCTGTGACTAAATAACGGATATGTTTTTTTCTTGTTTTTTTGCAATTGCAAAATAGGTCATATCAGTAAAAGAAAAAAATAATAAAGGGGAGATTACCAATAGAAATAAACATTACGAGCCCTATGTTTATTAATATAATTGCCCCGCGCGGGAGCCCGGGGCTATAGATGTGGAGTAAACTTGACAGACATGAGTTTTAGTTTTTGCTGGCATTGAAGCCTGAAGAGCCCCCCTTGGTCCATAACAATTTTCATGACAATTGAAATGATGATCATGTGCTTTAAATTACGTAATGGTTGTGAAGAACATGGCATAAATATTAATGCAAACACAAAATAGTTTTTTGTAAGTTAAATGAGTGATACAGTGTGAGATAGTAGAATTGTATTTCATTGTTTTTATACAAAATTTATATTGGATCTGTACAAGGTTCTATTTCACCGTGTTTAAGTGGGGTCAAAATATAGCATAGTGCCAGTTGGGCGAAAGTGGACAGCAGTGCAGGTTAATAATGCATATTCTGAAATATTGACAATTTCTGGACAGCTGACATAAGTTACGTGTCGAGTCGACTATTAGGTACTCAGTAAACTTGAACAAGAGTATCGTGAACTTGAGTTAGTTTACGATACCATTATTTATACATCAGTTTCAATAAAAGTCACATACACTAGCATTTTTGTGTTTGGAAAATGTTATTTATCTCTCAATTCTTGGCTAATTTCGGATGTTTGGACATAATTCTGCCATTGCCGAGGGGCATACATTGGTACCAGCACCAACATGTTTCTTGTTATTATTGTGATTATAACCGCTATCGCACTTCCATCATCATCATTACCATCGCCGACAGGTGGGGGTTTGGGCTCAGAGGTCATGCATTCAAACAAGACTACGGGGGGGGGGGGGGGGGTAGGACACGATCTGCTCGATTTGGGCATGGGGATTTCCAAACGGTTAATTGGGGGAATGATACCGTGCATTTACTATGGAGAAGTCTCGGTCCCAGCAAAGCCGATGGACATTAAAAAAAATAATCTCTTAAACCTTGTTCAAAAGATCTTAGTAATATCATGATAAAGGTGGTAAGAAAAAATTATTGACTTCGAAATCCGTCGGGGTTAGTGGATTAACCCCGCCCTGCAAAATAGTGTAATTGCCAATAATGGTCATTTAGTTTATATTTAAAAATATTCGTTGACCAGGCCTAGTCTTAGTCAAGTCTGTGTTGTAAACGTTCGATATGAGTAAGAGCGCCATCCTACCGTTCAAGTCTTTAAACAGACTAGCACCCTGGAAAGTTTTGCATTTGCATTGGTTGCTGTTAGATTGGCACGTCTACCCCCCCCACCCCCTACAAGAATATAACTTTTTAGGACTTAATATAACTGCATTACACGTCAGACGCCCCCCCCCCCCCCCCCACCAACCAATAGTTAGCCGGTATATTGCATGGAAAAATTCTTTTACATTTCAGAAGAAGTCAAAGATACGTTTTCTTTCTAAATTATGATTTTATGACAGTGGCTATTGGGCGGAATTTGCCCAAAAGCAGAGTCCACACAGAAATCGTTGAAACAAGTACTGAGAGTTTGCGCGAGGTTGCGGAATTCAAAGAGATAGTGGGTAGTAATCTAGGAACTTGGAGCCGTGTTGGAGGAAAAAAGTTAAACAGGATGTTATCAGCTATTGTCATCTCCGGAATAGTGCTAGCATAGTGTAGGATAGTTATAGCAAGGAATCAGTAGTGTAGCTTCGGCTTCGCTCACTGTTTGGTGTGCTTAGGATTTACAAACCCATCAGGCCGCAGAGTCAGTAGAGTATACCAGCATTTTAGACACGAGAGCGAACAACCAGCAGGCTTCCAAGGGTGTATTTTAGGTGTCTACTGAAGATAGCAAAAACTGCGGTACGGTGCGGCGCATCACACAAAATGATGTCGCGTATTTATTTTATGACAATTGACATGTGCAGCGCAGGGTTTACATTTTTATGTTGACCTGGTTGTATTTCTTGTTACTTTGTAATTAGTTGTAACTAAATACTCCCTCATAGTTCTGCAAATAATTTTTTAAATTTCAACAAACCCAGACATTTGAGTCTGTCTGTCTGTCATGCTCTGTCTGTCTGTCTGTCTGTCTGTCTTTCTTTCTTTCTTTCTTTCTTTCTTTCTTTCTTTCTTTCTTTCTTTCTTTCTTTCTTTCTTTCTTTCTTTCTTTCTTTCTTTCTTTCTTTCTTTCTTTCCCCTCTCTCGCTTTCTTTTCTTTCTTTTTTTCCTTCTGTTGAGTCTTTCACAAAGACTGGTGCATAAAGGGGTCCAAGTGAACCTAGGCTATTTTTTTAAACAAAGTGTAGGATTTCACTTTTTAAAATCAAAAGTTATGCAAGTGAAAGTTGTTTAATTACAGAAAAAAAATGGCCCAAAATATTGTTTCATTAAAACAGGATGTGTGAAAAACGGTCCACATGGACCCCCCCCCCTTATGCACTTACGTGTTAATATTTCACATTTTGAAATTGGAAATGTGATCTTTTTGTTTGTTTAAAGGTGATTACCTTACACACTTTTCATCTTGATTGAATGATAGGCATATACCCCATCTGTGTAGTTTCATATTGATATTTCAATCCGTTTTGATGTGAGAGCTAAAAGCATGATTTTGTAAGCCCATAGAATACTGTGTGAAATTAAAGCAATATTAGCACATTTTTTTGAAGGCGCCCCCAATTTTTCAAAAAAATAATTGAGATTTTTACACGGTTGCATTGGTAACTGGCTAGTAAACTATACCTGTGAATGGTTAAGCTCGAAAATGTTTGTGTGTCACAAACGAAGGAATTTTGTAATTAGAATCATTATTATCGGGGATCCCGATAATAATTCAACGGCTGCTGGAAATGGCCTTCCAATGTGAAATAGCCGGGAAATAGTGCCATGTACATGTCTACGCTCATCCATTAGTTGTTTTATTGGTTCAGGCAAGTCAAGTTAGAGGTTATCTTCTCGAGGTGGCACTATTTCATCATGGACGGACATAAACGTAGCATTTCCAGCTCTGCCGTTAAGTCCAATCTGGGATCCCAATTCTAATTACAAAATCGCTTATTTTATGATAAATACGCATTTCTTAGCATTCTCGTTCGCAGGTATAGTTTCCTAGCCAATTACCAACGTAACCGTGCCATAATATCAACTTTTTGAAAATTGGGGGCCTCTTCAAAAATGTGCCATTATTGCTTTAATACTGATCGAACAAAATGGGATTCCTTTGCACTCATAGCATCCAACTCCCAGGATCTAATCAAACCCCTTTTAGCCCTATGATTTTGTAGGATAAATGAAAAAATAGCTTTCTTTGGACACCAAAATTTTGGACACTTGCGTTCAAATCTGAAAGTCTTGGGGATGAGGCTATTAAAGACACTATCAGTGATTCATCCGAAAGAGTCAAAATATTTGAAATTTGCAGAGATGGTTTAAAAGTGAAGTTTTAAGTCTGTAGAACCCTCATAAGTTACTTTCTTCAACAGAAAAGGAAGCAAACTGCAGTGTTCAAAGATATAACTCTCCATTCAGTTATGTGTTGTAGTAAGTGTCCGAATGCACAGTAATAACTAAAATATCCAATTTTGTCCTTATTAGGTAGCTTCTGGCCCTATCATATGTAGAATATGTTGGGGTACCTGTACTTGTTACAGACATGCAAAAATCTGATTTTTGATGATTTTTGTTATTTTCTGATTTTGCAAATCACTGATAGTGCCTTTAATGATTAGCCATGGACCTTTAAAAATAAAAGTTCTTAAGTATACCAAATGCTAGTAACAATATCATCTTTGTTTTAATTCTGTTTGGTGCAATTCTGAATGTTGTAATATCAGTCAATATTGTGTTATGTTATGCCCTTCTGCAATCCGAGTGCCCGCTCTTAACATGCAGCAATGCATGTCTTACGGAGTAAGCTTTTTACACAATAGGAGCATCTCTAATCCGAGTGTGCAAAGAATTGCATAGGTTTCATTGTTTCAATAAAACTTTACTGTTTTGGGGTGAAATTTTAAAAAAGGGTCCTCAAGTGACCCATATTTTTTTTTGTTTAAAGCTCATGTGATTGCATAACTTATATCCAAAAATAACTGTAACTTACCATCTAAATTTACGATATGCAAAAAAGGTTAATGAAAAATGATTTTCTCATAGACTTTAGCTAATTTTGGGTGAAATCTGTGTATTTTGTACATGTTTCATTCTGTTGTAAATTTCATCTTTTAAAAATACAAATTGTGAATTTTCTTATAGGAGGACTGATATGCATGTAGATTTTGCACAATGATAACTAGACTTGTTCCAACATTTCAGACGGAGTATGAAATCTTCACTTGTTTGAGGTAAGTCTGGGGGGGGGGGGGGGGAAGAGGCTGGGATCACGATATGCCCTTACAGTTGGTTGGCCTGATTAACAACCTCATCCCTCCACTATACCCTCTAGATTTTGGTATCAGGAGATATTCCCCCAATAATTTAAGGCTCCTGAAAACTTCAGTGATTTTGATTTTTTAGGGCAAAATGTCTCAAATTGTTTGACGCATAAAAAACTTAATAACACACCGAGTCCTAGGGCCAATTTTATATTAGTAAAATCATTTTGCTTCTCTTATATAAACGGATGGACCAATTCACTCACATTTTAATAGATGTATTGGTGAGTACACTTTCATGTGAGGGGTAAAAGCGCAGAAAGAAGCATATGATTGGGTTACCCACCTGTATGCAAACAATGAAAATTTTATGTGAATGATCAAAACATATGTAGAAGGTTAAAGGTCCAACGAGAGATTTTGAGGGCACCCCCCCCAAATATTCTAGTCATAATAGTAAATTTCATATAGATTAGACACTCAATAGATTTCTATAGCATGTATTTGGCACTACAGAAATGTCTTGAAAGAGAAAAAAGGGCGCGATTTTGATTTGCTTATATTTCAATATAAACATAGACTGAATTTTGTAGTTGCTCCTATATGAAATTAGAAATTTCACAATTTTTGTACCAAGAAAGATTTCTCACCTTAATCCTATCAGATAGAGGAATTTTTGATAGGAAACTTATCTGTATCAGGGCAAAAATCAGTACTTTTGATTTTTTTAGGGACATCATGAAATGTGAATCTCTCGTTGCACTTTAATATTAGCAGAACATACGCTGTTTTACAATTCAAGTGGTATGTTGAGATGAGCCTAGAAGAGGCCATTAACCAGGAGGGAAAGGGGCCTGCGCCCACCGAAAAGTTGCTGTTGCCGTACATTCTAGGCTCGGTGGTACATTATGAGGCCTCGCGTGCCATCCTGGTGAAGTTTAAGATTATGCCGTTGGTGGCATGAAAGTACCATCAATGGTTGCATGTTTGTGGGATATTGATTGTTGCTGGGTACATTGCAAAAATAATTGGGGCCCAACCGGAGACTAAGTGTGTGGTGGATAATGTTTTTGATCTGGTAGTCGAGTACATTACAGTTGTCAGTCATCACAAAATCCATGCTTCTCCGTATGCCAAATCATGCCCCCACGGGACCCACACATCTTGTACAAGTGTTGTCTGCTACTGAAACAACTCGATAACTAACAAACATAGGGTAGACTATATCCCAAACCCAATATTGCACTTTTTATGCATGTACAGTGTTTGTTTGTTCTTTTTCTTGGGGGGAGGGAGGGCTCATTCCAGTAGTGCCAAGGGTACTGAATGCAAGTGCCACCATTTGCAAATCCAATCTGCCATGGCAAGTGCTCATTACCTATACAAATGCACCCCCTCTGTTGACAAACATAACAGCTCGGCCAGCAACACAACAGCTTTGGTGACTAGATGGTGCTATGGTGATTTCAAATGGGATCACACCCGAGAAGGGATACATAAAGTAGCACATAATTGTATTTGGACAGAGATACAAATTTTATAAATTTGCACTGGATTACAGGGATACAAGCGGCCCTAATTCCTATATTCCTATATTTTTACCCTATCCTATAAATCCCTATAAAGTTCCCAAATCCCTATATTTCCCTATATTTTTTTTCTCCAAATGAAATAAAGATTGATTTTGTTTTGACGGTTTTTCAAAGAATTGTCAAAACATTACCAGTCAGAGTCCAAAATTTATTACAAGGTGCTCTTTACTTAAAACAAAGCACTCAAAATTGGGTATCTCCAATCTTGCACCCAGCATGGTGGTATAGGTAAAGAGTCACCTTTCATCAAGCCCAATTTTGGAACTTTTCTGGAGTTTAATGACTTAGTTTGAGGCCTGTGTTTTGTTTGAGAGTAAAAAATCAGCAAAATTTTTTTGTCAGAAATCATAGACTTGACGTAAAATAATTACAATACTAGTAGTCAGACATGTTGGTAGGACTACACACAACAAATGAAAAGCCGAAATTGACTGTTCGCCATGGGAGGGGCTACTCACTTTGGTGGTTGGAGTGTGTGGCTGAGGACTTGAAATCCTTACCCATTGATAAGGTCATTTTGGTAAATAGATAAAGGCCTACTCATTTCTGAGGATTTTGCTTACAATATGTATCTTTTTTTCAAAACAAAAATTAGGGGACCTCAGGTACAAGCCCCAGATGCAGATAGCTTTTCAAGATTACCCTCTATGAGCCCTATGTAAGCTTTAACCCCATTTTTGTAAAACATCTTCAAATGCCGATTTTCTTAAATTACCAACAATTTGCTCAAAAGAACCACGGGCCTAAGACTTGGGTTGTACACAGAAATAACCTTAATGACCCATTGACCCATTGCGCCCATTTGATAAAACTTTCAAATGCACCTTCCTTGAATGATTGCCATAGGTGTACAATGCGATTAAGCACTGAAATGGCACAGTTGCTACATAAAAGTGTTGATAAGATAGGAAATAACAGAGGCTATTACAACTTCTAAATACAGAAACTATTTATTGAAGATTGACTAGCAGGAAAGTATGTGCAAATTTCAATGTGAGGGTGAGGTGTCCAATATATATCTAAATGGCTAATTAAAAAAGATTTTGTAGAAATACTTAATTGCAACTTTTTCCAAAAAAAAAGAAACAACATATACACGTACTCTATGATGTAGGGATTTGGTCACAAGGTCAAAATTTAAGTGAGAAAACTTAATGACTTGATAGAGTCATACTGAAATAATTAGACTTTGGAAACCTGGATTCCTGCCAATGTTAAAAATGCTCATTAAAAATTAACAGCGTTTTGACTGGCAGCTGGGACTGTCCACAACAGTTAAAATCACGATTTTGGACAGTTTCATTTGCACGTTTTCGAGTCCCTTTTTACAGTTATATGCACGTTTTGAGTCGCCGGCTAACAGTCAAAACGCCGTTATTTTAAGAGCCATTTTTAACATGTGTGCAAGTAGGGATGGGTTCACATCCAGAAAGCCATTTCTCATTTTCCCCATTAATTTACTTCCCACAAAAATGGGAGTATCATATAGTGCAAACGAACAGAGATTAGCTCAAATTTTTGCGCCATTCTTCTTGATGAAGTTAAAATTGCCCTTTCTTATATACAATGGAAAAGCACCCACGTTCAAGTAAAAAATACATACAAATCCTATATTTCCCTATAATTTTCTTTGTTTATCCCGAGTATTTTTCCCGATATTCTTGTGTTTTTGGCCCTATTTTTAGCCCTATATTTTTGCAAGTGGGCCACTGTAGCCCTTCTGTGATTAGTTTGCAGAGCACCCCAAAAAAACATTTCATAGGTATTTGATAAAATAAAAAATAATAGAAAACAAAAACTGTAAGTTGACTTGCATCTGTTTTGGCTCTCTCTATAGAGAAAGCATTCTGGGCTATCGTCTACACACAGACAGAAAGTACTAAATCATCTTTTTATTTCACATAAAAATGGCAAATTTACCAATGAAATTGACTTGCCCAAACTAACAGAACAAGTAATGGATGAGCGGTAGACATGTATATGGCACTATTTCATGGCTGGATTATATGGAAGACGACTGTTCCAGCAGCCACTGAATTATTATTGGGATCCAATATTAATTATCCTAATGACAACATTCCTTCTTTTGTGACACAACAGACAAGTGATAGCTTTACCATTCACAGGTATGGTTACTAGTATACCCAATACACACTGTGTAAAAAACAACACAAAGTTGTAAACTAGCAAGTGTGACTCGCATATACCCTAGATCATGTGACATAAGTTAATTACAAGATATTGTGGTTCTCACAGTTGGGTGGTTTAGGGATGTAGGTGCAATTGTTCTTTATAATTAGATCAAGACTTTACAGTGAGTTTCAGCACACTGTTACATAAGTATAATCCACCCGAGATAAGATTTATTGCGACTTAAGGCCCTGCACACTTGATTTTTTAGTTTTATGTTGGAGATTTTAAAATTAGCGACGAGTGGAATTCATTATTCATTATTTTGTCAATTCATATTGACTTCAAGTGGACATTAAACAACTATTGTTTCAGCGATTTGCATAGAAAAAAAGCAATTACACTTCCTGTTATAATTTCGCACGGTTTCTACTAAAGACCTTAAATGATCAAAGGACCAGCTCTTCTGAAAGAAATTAGAATTGCCAGAGACTGGCAGGGGGACGATTTTTTTTTTAGCCATCCCACCATCCCCCCCCCCCCCACCCACCTACCCAAAGTCCTCTCCCTCCTATATACTCGGGGGGGGGGGTGGAGACAAAAAATTACCTAACCCCCTCCTCCCCAAAAAATGTGTTCTCAGTTGCCCTAATATCCACCAATATATGATTGGCCCAGAAGAAACAGGTTGGATACAGAGGGTAATTATACATTGTGAGACAAGTTATTTTGTGGATCACAGGCACAAAAAGCTACAAAAACAAACACTTTTCAAGAGGAAAGTTGGTGTATGGTCTGGACATGTAGCTGGAATGTGATATTGATCTCTCTTCTTGAATAAGATCTTTCAAAGAGTTGGTGATCTGTATGGTGAATAAAACTGATTACTGTTTTTTCATTTCTAATGAAACCTTTGACTCATTCGAGTACAATACACTAGATATAGGCCCTATTTGATCACCAAGTGTGCGGACAGTTAAACCTATACAAGTATATGAATATTAAGCCTATACCAGACTATGAAATATAAATATCATCGTTGTCGCCTGCAGAAACTAGTGTTAAATTTTAGACCAGAATAATTATGTATTTTTATCCATTTTTGCAGTGAGTGCTGCCACGAGAAAACTATAATTCAACTTGATTTGGGATTATAATTATAACACCTGACAGATGACCTTCACCCTGATTCAAGTCGGTGTATACATGGTAGCCTATACCACCTGCAAGTCACTGATAAATTGAGCTTGATAGTAGGGCAGCCCACGTTGGACCTGTCATGATTGATTTTGAGTCCCATATGGATTTAGAGCGAGAGGAAACAAACTTTAATGGACTTCTAGTTATTTGACAAATAATGAATTATTACAAAATAATGGAATTATTTGCACCCGGCAGCCAATTCGACCGCCCGGCAACAAGAAACTAAATATCAAGTGTGCAGAGCCTAACCAGAACTCACGGCATTTTTGGTCGCCGCCTTTAACTGGCACATGTGAAAAATACTGTGCGCCCTCAAGATTTTCAAATCGATATTTTTGCAGGTTGTAAAGCTTTTATATACAAAAGCCCTCACCCGAAAGATTAGACCAAATCAGCTTCCTTATGAGCGTAAACAGAAACGATTTTGTAGTTAGCGTCGCCGGCGACGGCGAAATTCAGCAGACGACGAAAATGGCGTTTAACACGGGCTGGTGTATGCAGTGTCCCATGCTATATTATTCACACTGTTTGAACGGTCTATAACCTTTGTGGTTTTAATATCAGTGAGTACGAGTCAAAAATATTCATGTCATATACACATTTGTTGGATGAAAGTTATGGAAAACGTAAAAGTTGGCCTACAAATTTACCTAGATATCTTTATCCTAATATTCAATGTCCCTATCTGTTTTGGGGTATGTTATTTTTATGTGTAAAATATATCTCTGTTCTTCCATTTGGCCTAGACTATCAGTTGAGAGCAAATTGAAGAAAAGAAATTTCATATTTGTGAAAATGTTGCAGTGGCCGCTTAAGACAGGAAGACACATAGGGATAACTTTGGCCATGTCTGTATTTGAGGTCGTGTTGTTGTTGTTGTCTGTTGTTGTATGTGAAAAAGGGTTAACATTTGCCTGTAATTGTAATATCCGCATACTTTCGATAGATTTAAACCACTTTAACTTGAGTCATAGGAGCAACATAGGATGCCTCATTTTGCTGATGAGTGGTCAAAGGTCACATACCAAGGTCAAAAGTCATGTGAGGTCAAGTTGTAAGATAGGCTTGTGATGAAAATTGCAAAAATTGACCCTTAAATTGAAAAGTTGAAGTTCATTGGAACAAACTTGAGTCATAGGTATGCACATTGGATCCCTAATTTGTTGATGAGGTCAAAGGTAATGCTAAGGTCAAAGGTCAATGAGATCAAGTTTGTAAGTAAGATAGGCTGAATGGAAATGTAAAATGGACTTGAATTGAAAAGTTGAAGTTCAATTGGAACCAAACGTGAGTCATAGGTGTTACAAACTATGGATCCCTCATTGTTGATGCAGTCAAAGGTCACATACCAAGGTTTGTAAAAGTCATATGCGGCCTATCGTCCAAGCCAACAATGGCAGGCAACAATTACGGTCTCGGCCGCCGAGGTATTTTTTATGTCGTGTGTGTAGTCGTTATTGCCACCATGTTGTAAGTGGATACTGTCATAGGCCAAACTCATACTAGGGTTTCACTTTCGCTAAATCATGGGGGGGGTGGGGGCAATCACATAGAAAGGATATGGGTTAAAGGTAATTCATACCTCGCTGCACTGCATTGCAGTGCAGAGTACCCATATATCAATCACTGCTGCAGCAACCAACGCAATCCGCTGCAGCTGCAGTTGAAATACAAATTTAAAACTTGGTTGCAGTACCGCAAATGCAGTATACGCGACAGGAGACCGTTAATTCGAGCACTGCAACTTACTGCACTTACGCAACGCACGTTGCAGTGTAGTTAGAATGAACCTTTAGGCTGGCGCTTCCAAACCCAGGGGCATTCGGTGACCAAGATACTAAAAAAAGAGTCTTTGGGTGAGAGAATTGGAGAGTCAAACAAATAATGCTCCAAAATAGGGGTTTTCAGGTGATAAATTTGCAAAAATTTTTAAAAAATGGGGCACCCCGCCTTAGAAAATTTGGCAATATATGGGTCTTGGGATTGAAAAAATTGCAAAATGTTCTAAAAAAATAGGGGGGTCATGGTGACGTGATAAAATTAAAAAAAAATATGGGATCTGTGGGTGACATTTTCAAAAATATGCGGGGGTCTTTGGGGGGACTGCAATGCGAAAAAGAAAATGGGAGTCTTAACAGCCTTACATATGCATCACCTCCAAGATGGGAGGGGCCCCCGGGGGTCAACATTTAGGGGGACATAGATGGGACGAGAGAATTTAGGAGGACCGTCCCACTCCTTCTCTACCTTTTACTGCTGGCTAATCCAGCTACAATCACCCACAGGACCTGTATTTCAAAGCAGTTTCAGACATGGTTATTGATTGACCATGCAATGTACATGAAGAAACAGGGAAAACTGTTCATATGTCACTCTCTAAACCATGCATACCTCAGGATCATAACTATAAAGGCCCTTGGAAGAACAGATATAGGAAGGTATTGCACAGAATTAGGCTTGAAGTGCAAGTGGTCATAAGAACTCTCTTGCCCTTTCCCCATCGCCTCACCAAGTCAGT
>JAMKCH010007533.1:0-30486 GCA_023653785.1 Ophioderma brevispina | reverse complement strand
GAACCATTAGCTTAGTAATCCATGTGTGCCATCTTACCTGCAAATTCGGTCGCATCTGTAAGAAATTCACAATTTTGTATTTTCTGTCCGTAAAATTGCAGAAATTACAGCACAGTAGCCTATGGGCTGTGGGAAACGAGCAAGTGCTAATAACACAAAACTGCAAGATCGGGATCAGCTCAAATTTTAGAATAAGTTTTTCTCAAGGATGGTAGTGATCAATGAGGATAAAACAGAAGGTGCTTGAAATCACGAAATGCACCTTTAAGTTTTAATTACTTATTTTGACATTTTGTTAAAACACACATACAGGTAGGAACACACACCTAAAAAATGAACACCAGAGAGACGGGCACAAACAGGCATACAGACATAGTCACACATACACAGACACACACACACACAAGGCACGCACTCACGCACACACACACACCACGCAAAACACACACACGCAAAACACACGACACAAAGGAAAGGTTAGTGGATCTAAGGAAAAATTTCCAGAAATAATTAAATTGAGAACAAAATGATTGATTTTTACTGGGGTAGAGGATATATACTATCTGACTGACCAGAATAATTACTTGAGCAGTCACTTAGTGACAAATTCGATTCCAAAGGTGCATGCACTGGGCTATCCTCGGAAAAAACACAAATTTACAGTCTGAGGAAATTATAAACCACTTTTTCAACAAGTATTATGTGCAGAAATGTTACATTATTATAGTAAATTGTAAAAATATGTACAGAGTTTACTAGCATCATCTGACCAGAAAGGTGTTGAGCCTGGAAATACCAACAGACACATGGAAGTTGTCCTGTGAAGGAAGTGACCTAATTAGTGTAAAACAAATACAATTGCAAGCACCACTGATTGACACAACTAAGGGATAAGCATCAAGGCTACAAGTGACATGTAGGACAAGGTGGGAAGGGTTGCCAGAGGCTTACTGTGAAGATCTTTGCTATTCCAACTAACTTTCATGGCCATTTACAATGCACCACATCCAACAGGAGCGTATGGACACGTCACGCAACAAATTAACCAATTTGTTGTTTAGACCCTAAAACTTGGCTTTCACACCGTATTGTCGCCAAACGAAAACGCTGAATTAGTTTCCCACGTCATCCAACACAACATGCGAAATTCAAGACAATACGATGGAACATAAACCACGCAGTTACAAAAACCATTGGCTTCAAAACCCCCGTACTATAGACCCACCGAGTATTCGTGGGTCTAAAAATGTAACAGTTGTTACGTCTTTACAGCGCAGTTCTGTCTCTTCGCGTAAATGTTAGGGTGCACCAAATTGTGGTGGGGAATGCGCCAAACACAAAAAGATATGGATACTCGTAACCATGTTGCGAAGTGGGTGCAGTAAATGAACCAATCAATGGCACTTTTTTTTATAATGGGAGCTAGAGGGTAATAGATTTGTTTAATTTTTTTTCAAGATGTAGAATTAGATTGGTTTTCAGTTTATATGAGTCAATGATGAATTTGAAATAAGATTTTTTTTTCTTTGGGTACTGGTCAAGATAAATCAGTAGTGCTTATGTGATTATCGTCAAGAGTATCTTGGTTTTTTCTAGAAATATTTGGAGAAAGCATTGCGCTTCAAACTTAAAAAAATAAGGGGTTCATATGGAAGAGATAAAAAAAAGACAATGTTCTCGCGAGATTTGATGTCTAAGTGCTTCTATTTTAAGTTCAGGTGTCTATTTGATCTGAACAAATTAAAAAAAAAAATCCATCGGTCCTCGGCCGCTTTGTCGGACTGCATCGCGGTTAGGATGATAGGCCTACCACAAGGTTTGACCTTGAGATGTGACCCTTGGACCTCATAAACAAATGAGGGATTTGCAGTAAACGCCATAAACCAAGTTTGGTTCCAATTGAACTTCAATTTTCAAAAAGAGGTCCATTTTAATTTTCAGCCTATCTCACACTGACCTCATGTGACCTTTGACCTTGGTTTGTGACCTTTGACCTCATCAAACAAATGAGGGATCCCATGTGGCACCTATGATTCAAGTTTGGTTCCAATTGAACATCAACTTTTCAAATGAGGTCCATTTACATTTCAGCTATCTTACAACTGACCCGCATGACTTTGACCTTGGCATGTGACCTTTGACTCATCAACCAGAGCATCAATGATTCAGTAGCCTTATAATGTGATTCCATTCAAAGACAACAACAACCTCCTTGAAAGTCCTATTATTATTATAATAGAAAATGGCACATAATACAATTTTGTTTATCAAAAAACTAAAAAATTAAAAAAAAATTAGCAATTCAGAAAATAGATTGTTTTAAAATTGTCAATTTTAATAAATAATGCATTTTAAATCTTTAGATGACAGCTACACATGCACACCACACATGTTCACAGTTGCAGGCAGACACCACACACACAGACCTTCATACCAAATTACACTCATACATTTAAATAGACTAACAATGTCCAAATTGAAGGAATAAATCAAGGAAACCATTTCTTCATTTGTCACATGTATGGAAATGTTAAATACCCTGCAGCATATTCTATTCCAAACAAGGAAGAGCCCTTTAATTAAAATGCCCAAAAAATTATATTTCAAACTCTGAGTCGGCCTTTGATTAGGCTGGTTATTTGGATACCTGACCAATAAAAAGTTAGGGTATGCATGATCAAGCTCTATACCGCTTGAATTTTACTATCATACATACGTCAGTAAATAGTTACGAAGTTCCATATTGATATGCCAATTGTTTTCACATCCTCTCCAGTGCTTAATTACATATAAAATTTCTTTCAATTAGCCAACAAGTTATTGTTATTCAGTTAGTTCTTTTTCCAAAGCTACTAATATGGGTACTATCTTTTTTTAATTTTAAGTCATAATCCCATGAATGCAACACTTAACACCTACTTCATGATTTGTAGTTGGGCTTGTCTTTATTACTTTAAAATTTATTGTTTGGTGTGGAGTAGGCTACACTTCTACATTTTGGACTGTTTGAGACAGATTATTTCATGTACGTAGCTTTGATGAGGTAAGCATGCAGTTGATAAATAGCATCTGATATTTTCAAATGCATGCTCAGAGGCGAAAAAAATAAAACCGCACCATACTTTTGATCATGTTATAAAAACCGCTCTCAATAGAATACATTTCCTCTAAAATTGATTGATTCCATAAAGTACTTTAGATGCTGGATGTACTATTCATGTAATTTGGTTGATTTCTCTGTTCAAAATCTGTTACTGTATCTTTAATTCTGTTAACCCTTCAAAGAGTAAACAAGTCAGGACAAACTGGGTTTTGAACCTAACTAAAAACATCACCACAATTGCAATACCACTTTTCCAAGGACAGGTAAATGAACAAATAGGTGCGTAGAAAATGAAATTATGTTTCTTATTGATATGACAAACTATAGTGTGAAAAGACAATACTATCGATTAAGATTTAAGTTCATTGGGTGTACACTATTTCTAATTTGCCACATTAAATAAGAAACAAATTTAAAAGAAGAGTCGTCAAAAGGACAATCTGCCCTAATGCATCGAGGTTCTGACCTAAATTAGGCTTGATTTTCATAGACTGAACACTTACTTACAGTAGGGTACAAATCACGGTCGGTACATCTTTGAATAGTCCATCTACTTACTTCAGTCATAATTATAGATAAGTCCATGATGATGATGACATGACAGAGTGTTTTCACAAATTGTTTAAAATTCTTAGTAGGCAACAAGTTATTGTTTTCAGCTAGTCTTTTTCAGTACCGTTAAAAGGTTACTCTTATTCTTACCGGGTAATTTATTAATTAAACATGCTATTTGAACAGTCATAATAGCATGAATGCAACACTTCAAAACATGGGCCTTTTCGTGATCCACAGCCTAATTCCCCTGACTTTAACCAAAGGAGTGAGATTTTTCATCATCTGATGTTGCCTAATCATACTGCGAATTCGATGACTCTGGAGAAAATTAGTCATTTGTATTTCTGCTCCGTAAAAGGACAGACATTATAACAAGTGGCCTATGGGGCACCGTGATTATAACTTTGGTTTAATAACATCAAACCACCTCATCAAAATCAACTGAAATTTTGCGGAATTAACCTTTCTCGGGGATATCTAATGAAATCTTAATTTTTCCTTACTTTGCCTATAGTTTCACTGTAATAACATTATGTCGAAGTTTGTCTAGACGAATTATAATAGTGTGTATGTAGTAATCACTCTGCTTTGCAAATGGTGACTTCTATTTCCTGACTAATATTGAAGTCCATGGTCCAACCTTTCTATTGATACTGTGCGTGGTAATTTACATGAACAAGGACAATCACCTGGGTTTGTCAACTGTCAACATGAACGTGGGTAGTTGTAACAGAGTATTAGAGTATGGTCAACTTTATACAAAATTACTAAAATACCATAAGTAAAACACTGGACTAATATACAACCGATTTCAACCATATTTGACACATCAAATGGGCTAATTTTACCCACTTATAATACCCAAGGACTAGGGGTTTAACACGTTATCCCCTAAAAAAATATTGAAAAAGCAAAACATTTTCACATTCAGTAATATGTGAAAAGCGAGCCCTACACAGGTTAGATGTAAGCAGGCAAGTGCACAAAGAAATAAACAAAGGGTTGCATTACCTTGCTTATAGTAGCAGAGGATGTGAACTAAAGCCCATAATACATTGCAATGTGTCTATAATGTTCTGTACTAAACACATGTCAGTAATTTAGGCAGTGTTAAAGAAAGTTTAAGGAGCGTCAAACCCGGGGGGGGGGGTCTCAACTTTTTTTGGGGTAGTATGGGTAGTATGGGATCCCGGTTCAAAAATGAATGGGCTCCGGAAGCTGATTTTGAGGCCCAAAAAAATGGGGTCTCGGAACTAGGTTTCAAAAATTTCTCAAAAAATAAGCTTCGATTCCCTCAATTTCCAGCTACTTTTGAGGTTTTGGAAGAAAATTTGTATTAGTAGCATTGGCTTTGGACATTGAAAGTAGGGTCTCTGGAAACTGAATTGGTCCTAAAATGGGGGTCTCTGGAACTGACAAAGAGCCTTGAAAATGAGGGTCTTACAGCGGGGCACATACCCAGACTTCATCCCAAGTGAGAACCCCCCCCCTCCCCCCCCCCCCCCCCCCACCCCCCCCCCCCCCCCCCCCCCCCCTGGAGCTCAAAACCTTCATGAATAAAAACTTCTAATAGTACTAGTGTTTATGTATGCAGGAATGGGGGTGTAATTGTAAAAGGCAAGTTTATGTATTAAAAATGGGGATTTTGTGGGTCACATGAGGATTATTGAGGTTGAAAAAAAATCTGATGCATTGTGTGGGATGACTAAATACACTCTCTGTGTGTTCTAAGGCCATTATGATGTGTGAAGTGAGGCCAAGTGGGGATTGTTTCAAGTTAACACAGGGCAAGGTTAAAGATAGGCATATTTATGTTATTATAGTGCTCTGTTGATTGACCCATATGCATGGAACATTGCATGGGTGAATGACACTTGCCATAACTCTCGACACTATCTTCAGGAGCAATGGGAATTGTGTAAAGTACACATGGTACAAGGGGGCACATGGAACTTAAGACACTGGGGAAGATATATTGGTGGGAAAACAATAACAAACACCCTTCGGGCAGAAAAAGGTAAGGGCCTGATCATAGTTTTGTGACACAAATACTATATACTGAGTATTCATAATTTGTATATGAGGTTTCAACAACAAATTTGTTTCTGTGATGTTTGTGATGAAAAAGTTATTCTGGACAAAAGTATGTTAGGAAATATCTCCACAAACTAGAGTCCTCTAGAAGATGAAAATGACGGGAAATAACCACTGCTAATTGAAGAAATTAAAAGTAGTGAACCAAGTGTATGGTCAGTGAAAACCAAACATTGTATATTACTATAGAGCTAGCCCCTGATTGTCAACTCAAAGGACAACCAAAATGTGAGGAGTGTTTAAGTGAGTGCGAACATAACTGTCATCTAGCTAAATTACTGCCAAGGGGTTTATCGACTGGCTGCAAATGCAATTGCCTCTATAGGCCAGCATTTAAAGTGCATGGCTTTTCAAATTTCACCAGCATGTGCTGGCCACATTTGTAGGACAAACAGGACAAATTCAGCAAATCCTTGCCTACAACACAATCATGCCAAAAAACCACAAAAGGACGAACAAAATGCCCAAAAACGCAACATCTGACTCAGAATTTCAAATCCACTACATAACTTGTTCAAAGAATGTCATTACTTGCCTCATGCGAGTTTCAAAGAATTGGACAAGACATGAGAGACTAGTTTTTGATGAGAGAAACATTGGGTTTGTCCACATTAAATGCTACGTGATTGACAATAGGCTATATTATAGGGCAAAAATGGCGGGGGGGATGCCATGTTGCACCTGTGATCCAAGTTTGGGTTAAATCCATCAAAGTATGAGGATTATAGGATTTAATCAGGCAAATGTACACCCTTTCACAACAGACAACAGACATCAACAACAGACATCACATCAACAACAGACTACAGTGGACAAAGTGATCCCTATGTGTCTTCGGCCTTCGGGCAGGCCGACACAAAATAATTTTTCCAGAAATGAACACTTTATTAACAAAATCCAACAAGAGAATTAAAATATTTTGATTAAACCTTCTGTGCAATGAAGGTTGTTATTTTTCATTATGAACAAATTTTCAAATCAATTGGATGAATAAATCCAATTAATAGGATTTGGGGGGAGCATAATAGCCGAAAATCCTACCTTAAGCAGCCTTGAAATATAAGCAGGGCAGGGGAAAATTTACCCCTGCTAAAAGCAAAAATGACCGTGGTTCTGACAGCGGGTAGCGATAGGTTAATAAAAGTAAGGGGTCCAGTGGAAGATAATGGACACTTAACCCCACCTTTAGTCGAAAAACAAGGAGTCCAACCAGGAAAACAAGGGTCCAAATGTGATTAATTGAGTGGTAAAAATGTTGGTTCTCGACCATGGGCATATAAACTTCCTATTAGCTCCACGACTCCACGTCATGATCAGAATTAAGTGTACTAATTCACTCCATTAATGAATGGCAGTTGGGGGGGGAGTGCATCTTAAAGGTAATTCACCTTCAATCAATCCAAAAAAGGCCCTATCTAGACTTGTCAATCAATATTCCCCAAATATTGACAAAAACAAAAATCAAAAAGAATAATGCAAACAGAAACCAATGCAAGAAAAGAAAGAAGGGCAAAAGAAATAATAATATGCTTACAAGGCATTTTTGAATGTTTTACTTCAAAGTTTGCCCTTCTCACCACCTTTGCTCCAAATTTCCAAACATTTTGTAGGCAACATTACACACAAAGGGCATTCACACAGGCCGTCGTTACTACACTCTTGTTGTAGCCTAGCCTCCTAGGAAATACCATCGCCAAGGAAAAATGTTTGTACTTCGAGAAATACTCGAAATGCCACATAATCAACAGAAAGAGAAAAACATATTCACTACTAACAAAAATTACAGGGTTTGCATAAACTTTTTTTGAAAGCCTAATAATGGATGAATTCGTGAGGAAAGTTTCGCTTCGTCAAAAATCACTTTATGTACGGTCGGCCATTTCTGGACTCCCTAGCACGGCAATGATGGCATACTCCTTAGTATGTCATGAATGTGTGTAGAATGGTTTGGTTTTGCCGAGTGGTTAAGCTATCATTTATGGAAATTGTTGTTCAGCAAATGATTTTTTGATTGCTACCCAGTTCATCGCAACCATCAAAGGCAGTTAGTTTTATAATATGAAAGTACTGTGATGGATATCTAGCAGGTAGGCAAAAAGAAATCAGCTGAGCCAAAGTTGGCGCTATAAAAATATTAAGGTTTGTGATCGAGGTACACATTTTTATCTCTGGCAAAGAAGTTTAAAATTATGAGGTTTGCAATTCCCCCATAGTAACACGGACGTGTAGTTTGCCTGCGTCCAGTTGAAATTTTTGGGCCCCCAAACCCCCTCTGATTGTGAATTCAGTGCGTCCATAAATAGCATTTTCCAAAATCGCGCGTCATGGACGCAGAAACGCAGAAAAAACGCGACCCCTGGGTTATGAAACAAAAAAAACTGTGTACATTTGTAAAGACCAGGGGCAATAAATGTTTTAAAAACACAAAAAAATTGTGCTCCTGGATCCGAAATCCTTATTCAGCCCTGACCTTAAGAGGACCAAATATATTTGTACTTGGTTAATTAGTTTCATACTTGGTTTGGAATTTTCCTTTATAATACTCAAGATATTCTTGACACATGAAATAAATCAGCACATTAGCACTTTGTTTTTTTAATCTCTATTCCTTATCCTATATAAGTTCCACCTCCATGGAATTCCACATCATTAACTGTATCATTTGGCAGAGAAATCCCAGACAGTGACACACCAGTAGCAGTCATTAATTATGACTAATGCACCTAGTCGTCACTTAAAACATTTAAACATAAATGATCTTTCCTTCTCTTTAACGATTTCAGTGCATTTGAAAACAAACTTCAGATGCTCTTGCAAAATGATCAATTGTCTTGGATTCAATTATAAAATGGACCAGCAAAAAGCCATAACAAAAGTGCAGGATATACTTGTATTGCATGCTATCATTTGTTGCCAATCTGGACTGCCAAACACAAAACACTTGTGGCTTAATGGATTTTTTGCCCTTTTTGAGATCACCCCCAGGCAACTATAGTTGTGAAATTCGACCTGCGAGGTGAAGTCGATTTGAATTGAGTTTGTGTGGCAATGTTATATGCCTGACAATTTAATGCAATAGCAGTTTTCATTACAGTTTGGCGTCAAAAAGTATATCAAGGCATGTTTTTCGATTAGTATTGCGCCAAAGTCCGATAATTTGCCAATATAACATTTTGTTCTGCTTGGTCTGGCTCGTTACTTAACACCTCACTGTTAAAGGAAGCTCAAAAAAGGCTGAGCTTAAAAAATGCCCAAAAGATGTATGTAAAATTCCCCAATCAAAAGTTGCCAGTGGGTTCATGTTGGCGGGGGTTGTGATGCCTTCTGTTCAGAACATTAGCGGTCACTGTGAGCATTGGTGAGCTCATTGTTGATAAGTGGTTTAGCCGGAATTTTTGTTATGTTGAGTTGAAAGGCTAGGACATTTGCCGTAAGTTGTTTGGATGTGTTTGGGATGATATCAAAGAAGAAACTGTATGCGTGGCTGCATGTCCGGCCAGTATGCAACCTTTTTAGGTTGGTACCAACTGCAATAAGTTGGCCGGTGAGCTTGGTCATGTTTTGGTCATGATGGGCAATAACGGAAGGACATGTGAAGTTTTCTGAATGTTGCTTGAGCATGGAAAGCCAGGGTTTACAAGAATTGCCAAAATTCATTATGAACAATTATTTTGTTTTATTTATATTTGTTATTTTTATTTCTTCTATTTCTTCATATTAATTTGTTTATTTATTTGTCATTTATTGTTATGCTGTTTTCTATTGTTTAATATTTGCCAATTGGTTCATTTTAAAGGCTTATATTGGTTAATGAAGAGTAGCAGTTCCAGTGGGGAAAATGAGTTTCCAACTGTTTTTCGAGGAGGCGCAGAAATCCATAACTGTAGGGCCTTATTAAAAGGGAGTTTTATTCCCCCACCCCCCCCCCCCCCCGGCCCCACTACAGAAAAGGTTTAACCCCTTTGGTAGATTAGTATGGACCCTCTACATCATGATCAATGCTAGGTAGGTAGTTACTCTCAATTGTGGTATCACTCTTTTTTTTCACAGTAGGGCCAATTAAGTTTACACAGGGGGTCAAATTTCTTTAAAATGCCCCAATCGGTTGGAAAATATAATGCAATATTGTCCATTCTAATCATTAAGGGATTCCCCAAAAGATATATTGGTACCACCGCTACGACCAGGGTTTGGTGTGTTAAAGCTAAAAAAAACAACAAAAATGGTAAAAAAGGTCATTCAATTGTGACAATGAGGAAGTTGTTAATTGTGTTCCCTTTTTCCAAATTTGTGGGAAAATAATGTTTTGCCCCTAATTTTTAGTTTCTTTGTGGAAATCTAATGTTATTGCTATTTTTATTGCATTATGGCCCTGCCTGCAGTGTGGTATAAATTTCGTGAAAAAATTCTTTGGGGACAAACCCCCTTGTCCACCAACGAAGTAGGAAGGGACCTTGTCCTTAGTGCTTTAAAATAATGTACTAAACTCACTACCCAACTCACTTACTAAATAACTCACCCAAGCTTAAAAACTACCACTGAGCACTACTCTGAAAAGGAGTTCAACACGGCCCCCATTGCAGCACAGTTATAGGATCATCACTTTGGTTGATTGCATCAAAATGAATGCGTGATGAACAGTGTGACAGCCCTCCCAATCCCTGATGATAGGACTCAATACTTTCAGGTTCCCGAGGTCGTCGGATTTTCTGCTCCATGCACGATCTAAGGCAAACTTTTATATTCACAAAGTTATAACACCCTTTTGAGGAGGAATGCACTTTATATACAGATGCTTGTATAAGCTTGAGTGGATTTCTTTCGTGAAATATAAAAGAATTGGTTAAAGCGTAAACAGTTACGATTTCTAAAAAATCATAACACCACAGGAAAATCAATGGCCATCAGGCTTGCACACATAATAAATATCTACAGACCCATTTCAGCCACTAATCGGAAATTTTTGGAAATTGGTTCACAGTTAAAAAAAACAAACCACCAATCCATGGAAATGAATTAATGGAATGGTAATGTAGCATGATACAATTGATCATACCAATCACTAACAATGACGCTTTCGAATTGAAAAAAGGAAAATAAACAGGGTTTATCGTAGGGATACAGTGGGTGGGAGGCCCTGGCCAAAATTTGGCCCCTCCCATTTAACATTTGCATGTATCCCCATTTTTTTACAATGTTTGTTCCCTCCTATGCATTGTGTCCCTGATGAAATTAACTATCTAGGTCACTAGGACAAATGCTGATGGGATGTGATGAAAAAGGAGATGAACTCCGCTATGTTCAATATTTATCAACAAATGTTTTTATTAAACCAACAAGGTGAAATGTATAAATCACAAGGAGTAAAGTATGCCCGCTGAATGTCGCGATCACTAAGAGGTGACAAAACTACACCAGACAACCCCTTAATTCTGTGAAAACACTCTCTTAACCTGGGACCACTAGACCACCCTACTGAAACCACACAATGTCCTTCCAACCAACATCAATTGGACACCATTCTTTTGCATCTAAAATCCCAACTCAATAAAAACATACTAGTCTACGAACTAATCCATAATTCACCAAAATAATTCTAAAAATCGTTATTGACAATGAACTCCATCCTTCACTCCAAAAATTCTAAAAAAACAATCGGTCAAAACCATAATCATCAAAATGACTCTAAAAAAAACTTGTTCAATGCAACTCAAAACATCTGTAACTCACAAAAAAAAACAAATACCATAATACCAATGAACTCCATCATTAATCTCATCAAAATAAAAAAGGTCCAAAGGTCAAGGGTCAACTGTCAGTTACCCACCAAGATGGCCAAAACATTGACCCAGGTCAGACATTTTTTGTGAAATGTGACTTTTTGACAGTCCCAACCCTTGTCCAGGACCCAGAGGAGGATATGGGGGAATGAATAACATGGGTGGTAGGGGCTGTGCCCTCCTACAAAATCCAAAGCTTGGCTACTCTAGTACCAACTCTCAACCCCTCTTCCACCCATAACTGCTGGACTGCTGGTTAGTTCTCATGAGCACTGTGTGAGTAAAATGAGGTTTCATTGGTCAGGGGCAAGGTGATCATTCAACATACATGTGCATATTGAATATGTGCCAACAATGTGGCCTACTAAAACAAAAAAAGTGTAGCTTTTACTGCTACCACTAAGTTTGCTAGACAGGAAAACTAGTATCCAAAATGCCTGAAAATTGTAGATATTTTCTCCCCACAAAATAACACGTGTACATCTATATTGTGGTAAAATTGTCGGCGGGCATTAACCCCACAGGAGATGTGGAGTTAGGGTTAAGGTTGTGTGAGATGAAGTGGCTGACAAGACTTCTCACTGGAAGAATAATGGTAGAGTACTTACTAGAGGAGTTATTAGAATAGGTACTCTGTAGTAAACACTAACAAGAAGTACACATGAGTGTCCTAAACAGGCCTACAAAAGCCCCAGGACCATGGGACCGAAGGTCCCAGAAAAAAATTGACAATGCAGAAAATTTTCAAAAAAAAAGTAATGTTTTTTTTTTTTAAAAAAAAAACCCTAAATTTATACAAAAGGTTCAATTACAGCCCGCCACATGTTGCACCAGAGATGTGTTCAAAATACTGGGCCAGCTGTAAGGACTTGTAATTTTCCCGCGGTAAAAATGGCAAATCTCCCGCATCTTGTTTGTTCGCTTTGTAAAATTTTCCCGAAAATGGACAATTTCCGCAATTTTGTATGCTTGAAGATGTTATTGCGACATTCTAACTCCTACACAAAGCTACAGTAACCTTGCAAAATCGCAATTGATGACCCGGCTAAATTTGCAGTACATAAATCATGCTTACCGTACAAAGCTTTTACAGGTGAGACTTACGCCGACAGCACTTTTTTTTAAAAGCATTTAATTTCAATTGTTTAATTCACAAAATGTCGGGCCTTGACAACCGAGTAAGTAAACACGAGCCAGTGAGTCAGTTTCACCGTACAAGTGGTTATTACGTATTGGAAAATACCGACGATCATTTTAGCGTGCGACTGCGCAAAGCACTTCTTGCAGCATTGCGTCATTTTCCGAAGCAAAATGGAGTCGGGTCATCGTGATCGCAATGTACAGACAAAGACGATCGCGATGCAAGCTTGTAAGCAACGCTCTTTGATATAATTTCCGGATGGTCTAAAGAATTTCTAAACGTGTAGGGGCGGGAATGTGGAGATTTGATTGATAGGGGTCATGGCGTGGTAAAACATTGCTCATTTTTTATATTATGAATTCCAAATGTATATTCTTAGTATATTTACTTCGGGAAAGTGAAGTAATTGTACTTTTTGACATGTTTTTCTCTCTTCATCTCAAAATTGCATTTTCCGCGTTAACCTCACATCGAGAATTTCGCGGAATTTCCGCAACGACGGAAGGAAGGAAAACTTGGGCTTTTAGCTATATTTTTATAGTGCTTGTGGATGTGCAATAATGCACATATCTTGACAGAAGAAAAATTTGCCCCCACTTCTTTTGAAGGTCCAAGGCAGACAGAAATTTTTTTGTAGGCCTGGTCCCTAACCCAACACTATAATGTTTCATCATGTTGTACCCAGAGGGTGATTTGAACAAATCCCATCATGCATTGCACCATGGCACTACAGTATATGGTACTGTACTAAAATATATATGTCAGAACACCTTAACCGTGTTCATAGAAAAGTTTACAAATCACAAATGACAGGATCATGCTATTAAATTGCCATAAGTTTACTAATGCGTTGTGGTGTTTAAAATGAGTGTAAAAGTCAGGGGTTTTTATGTGTTAAGAATTAGGATTTTTGTGGGCTCACATGACCTTATTGAGGTGAAATTTCCCAAAATGGGTGGCATTGTGGGATTGACTCAATACCCGTGTCCCACAGTGGGAAACTGGTGTGTTAGACAAAACTCAGTCAAGATTAAAACAGACCAGCATCTGGTTCTAAAATGTCACATCGAACTGTGCCTCTTGAGCAAGTGCTCTGGACCCTAGGCATTAAGTACAAGTAGAGGAAAAGGGCTATGGTTTACAATGCCTACTAATGGGAGCATTAACAATAGAGCCCTGCATTTTTTTCACTTGTAGTATTGTGGGCCTGTGACTGTGGCCAAGTACACTAGGTTGACCAACCCCGGTGTGTATTTACTGTGTAATGAATTTCTACTACAAGTAAATCTCTACT
Organism: Ophioderma brevispina; assembly: GCA_023653785.1. NCBI lineage: Eukaryota > Metazoa > Echinodermata > Ophiuroidea > Amphilepidida > Ophiodermatidae > Ophioderma > Ophioderma brevispina. Next base: position 16,519 of record JAMKCH010007533.1, on the reverse strand, counting down.
TCTTATTACCAGTAGTGGATACCAACCCTAATAATATGATCAGAGGTTTACTAGGGTAGATTTAAGATACATCTTTGAACCGCTCTATTTAAGAAAATTACAAGAAAGAAACACTGATATTAAACGAGAATTTCGCGGCTCTCAGCTTGCGCGCTCGCCTGGCTATTTCAAATCACCTAACATGACCTTTGGACCTTGGCACCATGACCTTTGACCTAAGCAAACATATGAGGGGATACATGTTGCACTTTAACGACACGAGTTTGGTTCCAAATTCAATTGAGATGATTTTAAAAAACATTTTAGTAACACACCACACACACATACATACGTATACACACAACAACGGATTGCTAAGTGGTCCTGCCAGAACTCTGATGGCGCCAAACCCCCCCCACATAACACAAGTTCCTACTGAGCAAGACTTAGTTTGTTACTAATCACGTGGCATAGCTTGTGTGTTCAGCACCCAGAGGCAGGGATTACACAGATTGGTGCTCCACCTTAATTCCCACCAAGCCAATATATCATAGTTTGTAATCATATCAAGTGAATTTCGGTCTTAATTAACCGGGGTTATTAAATGATTTATTGCGTGACAGACATGACAATTTTGAACTTTCTTGAATGAATGAAGCACAGACGGATCTGGGTGTGCTTGAAATAGTGATTTGTTTTCACACACCAGGGCACCATGCCATCCTCATGATCAACATCATGCCTATCCCTAGATGGGGGAAAAAATTACATTTTACCTTGGAAACTACTTGATCATGTTTATTCAGTTAAAAAATAAAACCACATGATAGCGGGGGTAGGCATGAAGGGTATCATATATTATGCCAAGATTTTTGGTTTGGATCCCCCTATGAAAACATTAATTGAAAGTTTTTTCTTTAAAAAATAGTATTTGGCAATTGATCTATTTTGAGAATTGAGGTTCAAAAAAATGTTAATTTCTTTCACAGAGAAGGTAAACGTCAGAGGTTGTGTCATTAAAGCTAGTCTTGTAGACATATATCTGACTGAAATCAATTGAAAAAAATTTCCAAATGTATATTTTTGTGTTGGTACTAAAATTCATGAATTGCCTAGGTGGTCCCCAGGTTTAGCAATCACCTGGGCTTCGCGATCACTTAGCTTGAATGCACCTGTATCAGCAATCTACCACACGAGTTCATGTCCATACAGAGAGGGTTGTGGGACTGCAAATATGTACCACGCATTTCAAATGAATAAATCCCAAAACGTTCTAACCTCATCGTCTGGGCCAAATTCAAGTCCCATTGAAAAAAAAACAGGTATTCACCATAGTGAGAGAGCACATACAGGTCATGAATTGATGCAAATAACTGTCCATCTGATGATTGTGATGGATGCATTTTGGTGTTGATGGACCAGATGCCCGTACCATCTAAAGGAAGTACACTCTTTGGTTTGTTTCCAGTCAGAATTTGCTGCAACACAATACAAGCTTGCATTCGTTAAGTTTTAAGCGGATACAATAAAGGTAGCCTGATGCATGTGAGGTGCCATAGTCGATGGAAGGCCAATCATGGCCAAGACAAATTAAAATGACTGTTTGACCTAGTAAAACACCTTTGCACTAGTAACAAGATTTCCATCAGAAAGGCATCTGTTTGGCCCAACTGAAAATATTACAGATGCTAAATGGCTACAAATCTTACAAACATAACCGGGAGGTAGGACATGACCTGTCGTTTGGAAGCATTGGGGATTACAAACAGTCTTAAACCTTCGTTCAAAAAGTAAATCTCATGGTAATTGAGGAAAAAATGACAATAACGTCAAAGGTCATTAAGATTTAAATATTTGTGACCGGGCTAGTCTTTAGTGAAGTCTGTGTGTAAACCGGTTCGATATGCGAAAGAGCGACCTCCTACGGTAAGTCTTTGACAAAGACTAGCACCCGGGAAGTTGATGCCGTTTTGAAGTTGCTGTTAGGTTGGATGTCCTACCCCTGACATCTACTGCATTTGAAATAAGGCAAGGAAAGAAGTTTGTCTCAGTAAGGACCGCGCGCATGTTGTTTAAAAATTGGTCTTTTAGCAAATTTTTTTTTAGGTTTTTGCTCACTTTGAAAGATTTTTTTTAAATATTGCAGGGAAAAACATGTTCAATTTGGCTGCAAAGTGGCCGAGGAAAAAATGACAAAACAGTAGGTCAAAAATGCATAAAATATTTTTTTTTTTTTTAGAATCTACAATTTACATTAACATTTTTTCCTTTTTGGCCTAAGCAATTTCATTGTGCTCTGTCATAATTTAAGAGCACACTGGGGTGGTTGCCTATTATGAAAATTACAAGGTTTAGTTAAAGTAGCACTTCAGAATCAGAATATAAAAATCATTCCTACATGGAGTCAGGGCTTCAGTGCAGGGGAGTCTATCTTAGGACTGTTATTTAGCGGGCTTTCACGTTTTTGGTTCATTAAAAGGACATTGATTTTTAAAAAACACTTGGGTATTTCTGGAACTTTTTTCTAAATTTGTTAGATGAGAATTGAGGTAAGCACACAATTTGATTACTTACTTGGTAGCATCTATCAAATTATACCATTGGTCTGTCTGTCACTGTGTTTTTTTCCCTCTCGTCTGGACCGCGTAGATTGTTGGAGACTGGGGTCGCACATTCCTGAAACTTGTGGGTGGGTGGGTTGCCCTTGACCATCCAAAGACCAGAGTTTGTTATTTGGTAGTGGATCCAAGGTCATCAGAGGTCATCAAGGTCAAAGGAGGTCAAAATGGTTTTTTAAACGTGGTGTATCGCCAAATCGTGTACCAACAAGTTTTTTTTTTTTCTTGTGTCGTCTGCAGAGTAACATTTGAACGGACTAAGACCGTATTCAATAGCCAGCCATGTTGGTGGGACAAGATTAGACGCATTCCGGTACTAACATAATTCGCCACCCTGATCAATGATTCCCCATGTGCAATACGCTACACATGGATCGCTGAAAGCTTAGTGTATTGTAGTCCTGGATGACATTGTATGCATTTTGTCCACCAACATGTCTGGTGGTTGACGTCATATTGACTCCGGTCTATATGATTTCTTTGATGCACAAATAATTGCAGATTGCAATTAGTGTAGTGGGATATAACCCACTAACAAAGAGGAAGTTGTAGGAAAGGGTTATATACGTAGGTAGCGGATGTCATTTGTGACACGCCTTTAAGTAGTCTTCCTGAGTCCAACTTACCAATAATCAAATAATATTTAGAAACATTTTTTTTGAATGCTCAAATATCATTGGAAAACCAAAAGAAATGGAAAGAAAAAATTGGAAATGTGCAAAGTTCAGAAGTTCTGTGGATTGTGACATGAGAACAAAGGCAAGATGACAAGTTGAGTATGTTCTCACCCATAACTATGATCTGGCAGTCAATTTTCTTGTTTAGATCAAGTCTGCAGTACAAAGGTTCTACCGTGCACGGTTGCACATTTATAAGGAACACTTATGAAATAAGCCATGGCATTTGACATAGCTCAGCTTGTGTTTAAAAACAGTGAAAATTCCTGAAGCACAATCCACTTAGAAATAGTGGGAAATTTGCCATCCTGGAAGGAAATTTTAACATCTTGGAGGGAAAGTTTACAATGTGTCTGAACTGGAAATATTATAGTCATATAATAAGAGAACTCAAATTCCGAAAATTCTCTCATCGATTTTAAAGCGTGTGTATTTTCGTAACTGCATTTTTGGTTTCTAAAAAAAATCACAAAAATCATTTTATAAAAAAATAAACACTGTATGCTAACCAAAAATCTAACAATAGAGTTTATATTTTGGTTTAGAAAAATATATCCTCCCGGCGTTTACCATAAAGCTACATGGATCAAATCCATTGTTCCCGGACAGTGTTGAAAACCAAAACACACATCTTCCAATAGCCTGCATGGACACCAGATACCATTTGTTACATGCCTCAATCTTCTTCAATATTAGAAATATGCTGTCAAAACTTTCCGAAATCATATAAACATGATATCAACATAGTCCAAATGCTCAGAAACATCAGAAAAAATCCAAGATATCTGAAATTAAACAATATTTAAAAACATACAGTGTGGTCAATAAAAACCCTTACATCAGGAAAGAATTTTTCTTCAAGGTTAAAAAATTATTTTGCTTTGAATTGTTGCTTGTTGTTTACAGGGATAAACAGGCATCAGAAGATTTTTTATTTGGTGTCTGTCGGACTTTGGGTTTTGAAACTATGTTAATTTTTGCGGAGAGACCTAAGAATTATGTTTGGCCGATTGTAGCCACACAATCGGATAAGATTTGACACCGACGTATCATAACTTATTATAGCAAAAGACAATCACACATGGTAATTCAGATGGTATCGATTCTTCTCGACAAACAAAATATCAGTTTGAATAAAATGGTCTATTGTTTAATTCCTTTAAGTAAAATATTCAACAATTTAAATTTACCATTGTGCAATCATAAAGAGTCAGGTATTGAAATCACTCCATATCAATGTTTCAGGTTCAGAACATAAGTGAAACTGCTCAGAGCTTTGGGTTCGTACAGCTTAAGGTAAATTTTTGCACAAATACAGTATACTCAGCCTCCATAAATTGTGAGGGAGAAGAAACTAAAGCTGAAGTTCTCTGTAAAAAAAAAATGGAACTTAAAACTTAAAATTCCAATGATCGCACTGTATTTTCAAGCGGAAGACAAACCTTTTATGTGTCACTTTAGCTCCCAAGTTTCGTTGTAGGTTAAAAAACCATGCGAATCTTGCTGAACCAAAGTAAACTGTGGTATTACACCAGCTTATCTTGACTGCTTTATTGGGAAATTGAACATTTTTAACTCAGCATTTTCTTTGTAATCTCCGGGATATTTTTTCTATAATCCTTCAATTATTCTTCCAACCTTCTTACCGTTAATAATAAGTGGTTGTGTTTGGTTAATGTTTTTTACTCGAAATCACTGCTGAAGACCATGTACTCTATGTAAACGTTTGCATCTTTGTTTGGTCAAAAATGCGGACAAAAGGATTTTTTAAGTCTCTCGGAAAATGGCATAACGTCTTCCTCCAAGTCCAAAGGACACCAAATAAACGTTTATGAAAGATGTTATCCCCTCTTTATCACCAAGCAAAACATTTGAGCAAAAATAATTCTTAACTATTTTAATTTGTTTTATTCTGACCCCACTGTATGTGTTATTGTTGACATACAGAACAAAGCAAGCAGGCACTCAATCCAATCAATAGAAGGATAATAGAATAAATGAAGAGTTCTCAACCCAACAAGGGAAGGGACAATAGAATGAATGAAAGTAGTAGGTCAACTCATATCCCTCTTGATTACATCACTGCAGAATATAAGTCTGGCGTGCCTCATTGCACCTACCATTGGATAGGGCAGTATAATAATAGAATGAAGGAAGATATAAGTCAATCCTCATCCCTCTGATTACATCACCGGCAGAATATAAAGGTCTGGGCGGGCCTCAGCACCGACAATTGGATATGCCAGTTTAATAATAGAATAAGGTATTAGGTCAATCCTCATCCCTTGATTACATCACTGCAGGAATATAAAGTCTGGCATGCCTCATTGAACTACAATTGGATAAGGTGCATTAGAGCTGTCAAGTGGTGTTTGTAAAACAATGATACAGTTGGTTAGATGCAGTACTGTTCCAGTTTTAGCTGTGGTAGGACGACTCCCTACATGTTAGGATGGGATACCATAGGACTTTCCTTCTGGGCTATTCCCAGTCTCCCGAGAGGCAAAAAATTATTCTTGGACAGTTTCCCGTTAGCTAGCTAGCTAGTTGTTGTTTTGTTCTGGATATCATTGGTTGTTTTAAACAGACCTGTGATTGGGGTTTTGAAAAAAGTCTGAAAAAATTACTGTACATTCTGGGTAAAAAGCCGTCAAAAAAACAGAGCTACCAAATGAAAAAAGATTAAAATTTGACTCTTGAAGGTGAAAAAGATGCTGAAATCGCATAAAGCTGAACTTTCACAGGCCTGTTTAAAAATTTTCCCCCGACTGTGGTGAACAGAGCTCATGACAGCCAGTATTGCATCACAGTTTCTAACAAAAAAGCAGCCAATGCGCAACGATTCTAGATGCATAGCCATGTAGCCAAAGCAAAATGCAGGAATGCAAAAATTTTGATCTTTTCAACAACCCCTCTAACCCCCCGAACAGTGGATCACTAACATTGTCCCTTTGCCTAAGAAAGGAGAAGCAGCTGCATGAATAATTACAGAGGACAAATACCTGATCATGATTGTCAGAGGGGCAGCAAAAGTCTGACAAACCAAATTCCTTGTTAAACAAGACTACGAGGCATGTTGATCCTATACTAAGAATCCAACAAAGCCAGGTTTTCGCCCAGGTAGAAGCTGAAGCTGTGCAAAGAAGGGTTCACATCCTAAGGAGAATCATGGAGGCCTTTCCGAGTTATCAACTCCAAATCACCATAACCTTCATCGATTTCTTTTAAGAAAAAGCATTGAATAGATCCACCGGAAGGTATGTTCTCGGTTCTTCGGCACTATGTTATCCCAGACAGGTTGGTTAAAAGCCATAGGCGGTCATTTACAGCAATTCCAAAAGCGCTGTTATGGTAGTGGAATATCTCGGAGCCTTTCCTCGTTTCAACAGGGTACTGCAGGGAGATGTATTAGCTCCCGTGATGTTCATCTGTGCTGATGGATTACTTGCTGCAAAAAGGCAACTAAAGATACAGATTCCGGATTGATGACACATCACGTCAGTCCAGGAGGTTATCAGCCAAAGTCTTTTAAAAACCTCGATTTCGCAGAGAGATATCGCTCTAATGGAGTCCTCAATTCCTAGAGCTCAGCACAGTTATCAAGAAAAGCAGCTGCCGAGAAGAATTGGGCCTTATCTTCAGTGTGCAAAAGACAGACGTAATGACTACCAACTGAACCCATTCCCACTGCTTAAAGTTTATGCAGAGGGCATCAACCATGTCTCCGACTTCAAAAATATTGGTTGTATCATATGATGGCTTCCAGTTCTAAAGAACTTAACAGACGAAAAGCCCTTGACTGGGCAGCATTTTGGAAGTTGGGGCGCGTATGGAGAAGATCAAGTATACCAAACGAAATGAAAGTACGCCTCTTCAACACAACATGCTGACAGATTTTTTTGTATGGCTGCTGGAAACTTGGGTGCTGACCAAACAATTTGAGGTAAGGTCAAATTCTTTCAAAATGTTTGTACAGAAGCAGATGGCTGAGTCAAGCGCAGTGATCGTGTCCCAAATGCAAATCTATGCTGGCTACCAGGTTACGGAGCCTCTGATAAACGAGTTAAGAATTGATGAAAGATTACTTTTTGATTGGTCATATTTCAAGGTGAGCGGGGAGGAGCTTTAGTAGGTATAGCTTTATAAAACCAACGCATGGCAAGAGGAAGCCAGGCCGGCAGAGAAAACATCCTAAATCTCTCCACATCCAAAAGCTCTTGGGGATGGAGTACAAACAACCTGTTGCAACCAAAGGCATATCTCTAACGGCCAAAAAAACAGAAGTGAATGGAGGAAACTTGCGATCGATCGCCTGCGCCGTCGACTGATGATGATGACCTTATTCGTCCGTTTAGTGGGTTACCCGATGCAAATGTTATCATTACAATCACAAATCATGATCACTGAATTACATGCCGTTCTTCTGCTATTGCGACCATTGGGGTTTTCCCATCGGGGTCACATTGTCTTTTAACACGTTGCCTGCAACAGTGTCCATCATCCTCTGAGTCAGATGGAAAATCCCTGAGCCAATTTTTCTGGAATGCAACCTGATAATGACGTCTGAGGGTCACGTACAGTTGTACATGTAGTTGTGTGCACAAACCGCTGAGTCCGGAGGTGATGACATTTATGACGATGAGACGTAAAGAAACCAAGCGCAGGTGCAAGTTGAGAAAAATATTTGGACACTTTACTGCACATTCCGTTTTAACATGTTGTCTTAACGGTATATGAAGTATGCAAAAACCACATGCTTTCCTTTTCCATTTTCCCAGCAGACCCGCCATTTCAAAGAGCCCACTTTGCACACTGCGACAAACAAATATCAACCAGCCAAATTCAGAATCGAGTTGATGTGTTCCTTAGATAATTAATTACCTTTTGAAATAGCTTAATCAACAAAAAGTTGTATACTAAAACAGTAGAAATCCATATTTCCGGAGAAAACACCTTTCTCATTAACAAGGGACTCTTTTGTAACGGCTGGCCGAATGTGGACCTTTGATCCAGAAGGTCACATATACCGGTACCCTGGACCTAGCTAAATCTCTCAGTCCTCTAATATACGAACGGCCGTTACACGGTGCTGCTATTCACTGGACGCCATGTTTGTAGTTGCGAACGAGGGGCGGGATCAGGTAGCCTGGACCCACTAAGGTGCTAACTGAGAAAGAATCCTTGTTGGTAAACAAACAAACATGTGGTTACCCATGGACATATGCAGGACCTCTGGTAACTTGTCAATTATGGCTTCATTAAGCACTAGAGTGGCGAAGTGATTGTAGTGCAAGTTCTTAAAATTTTTAATTTCTAATTCTTTAATTTTTTTCACATAGTCATCGCATTATATAGAATCTCAAGTTGTATTTGAAAACAGGGATATATCATACATTTGGAGGGATTTTTTGAGATCGGGACAAAGCTTGAGGATAGGTAACAGCGGAAAAACAGGTAAGGCATGTGGTTTTGCGGCATAACTTCACATACCATTAATGACAACATGTTAAAGACATATGTGAAGTTATGCTTAGCAGAACTACAGGTCCCCTAGGCTTTCTTATTTTGATTTGGATCCAACAGGTAGGGTACTTGCAGATGACCGCATTAGGGGTCTATAGAACGGGTTTAGGCTGATCGGAGGATACACCCGTGCCCCATTGCTACGTCGGTCTCATGTACCAAGGTCGGTAAGCGCTTGACTTTAAGATTTAGTCATCGTATACAAATGCGTAATTCTCAATCTCCGGAATATCTACACAATCTCATCGTTTAACAAACCTGCATATGCCACTCGTTAATCGTTATGACGCTACACGCCTTTCCATACCCAGAACCCGTACACGTACAGACGTATGCGTTTCAAGTCGCTGCGTACCACGCCTATGGAATTCTCTTCCAATCAACCATTCGGCAGGCCAAATCACTGGACATTTGCAAGGGGTCAATTGAAAACTCATTTGTTCAATTAAACCCTAAGCCGGCCGAGAGGCATTGAAAGCCAACGAAAAAACGTGGGGGTTTTACCGGTCGGGAGGAAAATGCGTTCGTTGCATCTTGGTCGTCAACAACTATTTTGGTCGCGCAAATGCCTTCTCATTGCGTTTCATGCATTTGGACGTCCTACCGGGGAAAACGAAGCGATTGGTGTTTGTTTGCATCTGGGCCGTCTTCCCGGGGATTGACGCGATGCGTTTCGTTGAACCATCTGGGCCGGTCTTCCGGAGAATACGCGATTGGTTTGATTGCATTCTGGGCCGTTTATTGGACTGACAGCTTGCGATGGCTTTCGCTGGCATTGGGCCGTCTTGCCCGAAGAAGGCGCAATGCTTTAAATCAGGCGGGTGACACTACAAATGCCCCAGGACAATTTCGATTTCGATGGGGATAGCGCCACCATTTCGATAAGCTATTGGGTTCATTATGCATAAACGTATCATGATGTTACAACTGGAGCATGACCGTAGCATAATAGCGCCCCGCACGACTATGATGTAGGTAATAGCGCCACTCACGAGGGTCCTGGCGAACTATAAGCTACAAAAATTTCAGTGCAGAGCAGTGTTATTTATTTATTATTTCTTTATTTATTTATTTATGTAACCTTGTTTGTATTGCATTTTCACGCGATGTTTCTAGTTGCACCTGGGCCGTCTTCCGGGGTAATCGCGCGATTGAGTTTAGTTGCATTTGGGCCGTCTTCCGGGAAAAATGCGCGCGACGTGTTTCGTTGCATCTGGGCCGTCTTACGGAAAAAATGGCGCGATTGTGTTTCGTTGCAGCTGGGAGTTATGACTTACGCTACTAATTTCCTGTGCCGGGAAGAAAAAACGGGGCCGAGATGCAATGAAACGCAAGCTTTTTTGGCTCTCGTTGCATACTGGGCGTTTTAAAAATAAAAATAGCATTGCTTCGTTGCATTTGGGCCGTCGGGCCGGCAAAACAGACCCGGGTCATGGTCGGGTTAAGTCTTCTCTTTTGTCTCTGTATGTTTTTCTATTTTATATGTTCTTCCATGTAAAAGCGCGGCCTGTGTTGTTTGCTAGGGCGCTTATATAAATTTGCCGTGTAGAATATAGCAAACAAACCAGAAGACTTCATAACCTGACGGGTTGGCATTCTTTCTGGCAAATGAAATTTAATTGCTAAGAAGTGTTACGTCCTAAGAATAACAATTATAAATGTGCATGATGATTGGCAGTGCTGCTTAGATGTTGAATGTATCATGATATGATTACAATGCACAAACCTCTTTTGCTTGTTTTTTATCAAAATTTAGCAAATTGTTATTTGGCATTGCAATACAACTGTTATCCATCCATACCTCAAGGGTGCAGTGATCTGTTCAGCATTGAGATTGGTCAACGAGTTAAAACCGTGCATGCACTGGCTTAAGTTAACCCTAACACCATTCTTTTTTTTTTACTTCTATTGTTTTGCAAGCAATTACTACAGCACAAGTACCACAGGCCCCTAGGATGGTACACTACCAATTACCACAAGGTACCACAGCTGATGTGCACTAATCAAACAACTCAGTACGGTACCACAGAATACCACAGTGACTGATGGCTGATGTGTTGAACATCCAATTACCACACAAATTGTCATGTGTGGTATCGTGTGGTATCCTGTGGTAATTGGTCGTGGGTTATAGCGACAGCGTTTTCACACACGCGCACAAAGACGGCATATCCTGACATGTCCATAAAAGCTGCGTCAGAAATGGACTATCAAAGTGATTTATTTATTTAAACTTTAATTTAGGTTAAGCTTCACTAATATTTACTATTTTTGAGGCAATTACAACATGTAAACACACCAACTTATGGGCCATGTGGACATATGTGTGTCTTCCATGGGTGACAGTGGGAACCCATGGATTCAATCCAGACTCCCGGCGTGGACTTCATAGTCCGTTAAAGGTATACTGTTAGTGGCTTACTCAGAGATTTGGAAATATAATTTTTGGTGTAATAATTAAAAATAGTCATCTAGAACTAAAAGATAGTAACCTAAAATGCTTAATTTCAAAGTTAGAGATGCATCTAGTTCTGCTAAGCATAACTTCACATTATGTCTTTAAGGCCAATGGAATTTGATTCTTAGTTTCCTGTTGGAGAATTTTAAAAGGTGACAAGGTCCGACTTCATTATTCATTATTTACTCTAATTTCATTATTTACTATCACTTCATTATGGCATCTTGAATACACTAGTAACCTTATATTTATTACATAAAACAAAGTTTCCAAGTGCCATTAATAAAACGGGTATTTGCAGGTTTATTTCTTCAAAAGTTTGAAAATCAGTTCAACATTTTTGCAACCAGTATTAGGACAAGCGGGACAAAAATCTGGAGGAAATTCATTCAAGTTAACTGCTTAAAATGAACAGGAATGGATGCTTGAGAAGTTATATGCTTAGCAGAACTAGAGATGCATCATACTTTCCGTTTTCATGCAGTAAACACATATGCATAGTATAACAGTGTCACAGTATACCGTGTAACAAAAATTCCGGATCCAGAATTTTATAACAAAGCTGTGATTTTCTAAATGAAGGACTTTGATTTGAGCTTAAAGATATTTAACACAATGATTAGTATGGACAAGCATTATGCAAGAAACATGATTTGTTTGAAAATTGAGTGCACCCTCATCAGGAAATCTCTGAGTCAGCAGGTGGTAGAGCACAGACAAACAGCGAATTCAAAACGACAACTTCCAGCGTATAACCCGGGGTGCTAGTCTTTGTAAGACTTAATGGTAGGACGGCGCTCTTACGGGCAATCGGGACAGTTTACACACAGGACTTAAAAAACTAAGGGCTAGGGCCTGGCATTGAATATTTAAATCTAAATTTGATTATTGAAATTACCACTATTTTGTATGGCGCGTGAACCACTAACCTCGACGGATTGTAAGTCAAAATTTTATTCCTAAATATCTGATATTAACCAAGACTCGAGAGATGTATTGAGCTAAGCGTTTAAGAGGAGATTTTCTAATGAAACTGAGACAGAGACTGCAATACCTGCGGGAAAAAGTGGGGGACTTTGGGAAGCTCCTTCCCGGGAAATCTTGCATCCTCGCGGGAAATGAGGTGGAAAGAAAGAAAATGAGGAGAGAAGACAAAAAAATAAAAGGATAATAAAAGTACGAGTCGTTATTTTCTCCAAAATTAAGGTCCGTCCAAAAATAAATAAATATAAATAAATGTTGCGTCGGGTTCCAATTTCTTGTAGTTATCTGCCGGTCGGCTGAGCTCCGTACAGTCAGCCGGCTGGTCAAAACTGCTGTACCGCGGTCCGCGGGAAAAACACAGATGATTAAAAAACGGTCCAGGAAATTCCCCAAGCCAGTCTAAATACTGATCTTTAATGACTTTTCAGCTCATGACCACAGGTAATCACGTTACCCACGTGTAATTTCTTACCACAAATTTGCAATACCGGTGAAAGATTCTAAACTGAGTTCTAAAACGTTTTGTGTCAAATATCACCACATGGGCCATGCCGTCGGGGTTCGCCGTCTGCCATTTCGTACAGTTTTTTTGAAGCTAAAATGACGTATTTTAGCAATAAAAACACATGATGATTTATTTAGACTTCAAATTTATGTTAGTCATTTCTGAAATGATTTTTTTAAATAATTCTGACTTAATTAACGTTGTTTATTTTTGTTTACTTGCAATTAACATATCAATGGAAGCTATGCTCACTTTGTTGTTTGGGTTTCACCATTTCATACTGGGGGCGAGGTACTTGAACAGGAAAGAACACAAAAGCGCTATACGATTGGCGAGACAGTGTCGGGCCATGCAATTATGATTGACACGCTTGGGGAATATTTGTATTCATTTACGTATCACTTTAGAGAGGGTATGGGAGGGAATTATAGGTAAGGCGACCTTTTTTGTGATCGACATGATCGATTGATTTACACTTCTGTAACTTGGATATGGTTGTCTACTAGGACCCTTTAGGTGCGTAATTACATGGATTCGGTGAATTTTCAGTGCTTATTTTGGCGCGGAAAATACCAATTTATCAGTGGAAGAAAAAACGCTGGTTTTCTAAACCCCAATTCCCCAGATCCTTAGGAATCAATTTGGAGGTGAAGAATTTCATTTATGTTGGAAGCTGTCACGGCGGGAAATCATATTCGGCTTCCCGGGAAATTTACATTTTTTCCAGCCCTGCTGCCATAGCAAATGCATGTAGCAGTTCCCCAAATTAACGTTTGGAAATCCCCAATGTTCATCAAATTGAGCAGATCGTGTCTTACCCCCCCTGGAGTCAGCCTCTAAGAAACATGAAGAAACCAGACTATTTAAGTGCACCGTTCTGCTCGTTTGGCCCCTTTTAAGGGTGTTTATAGTTGATTTGAAACTGAATTCAAGATTTGAAACTCAGAATGACTGCACAATTGCTGCAATCCAATACAGTTTATCACATACCCGTACCAAACAAGTGTGACGCAAAATGGACTCTTAGTTGACTTGCGCCGACGTTATTTGTGGGGAAACCTGTCACCCGGTAAAAATCAAATGTCCAACGGCCCCCTGCTTCATTCAAGTTTGAATGGCGACTTTCACTTTTTAATCGTCATTTTTCTTGAATACCCAGTGCAGTGCTCCGATTTACGTGGGTGCACACATTGCTCAGAGCGCATGGGGATTTTCTTCTGTGCATGTAGCTCTAAAACCAAAATTAGTCAATTTTTTAGCTCCTGGGACCCAAGTACTACCAATAGAAATGTGTTCTGAGTTGATATTTTGAATGATATTGTATGAATACATACACTGACAGTTTACTGCTGAGTTAACTTTATTGTTAATAGTGTGTGCATGCACATTGATTTTGTTGCATGTAAGTGTTTTGTTCCACGTGCACCGGTGCCTGTAAAATTGTTGTAAATCGAGCACTGCCCAAGTGAATTGCTGGAAGAAACAGCGGACCTCGCAAGACAGCTGGTCACGGCAAGGTTGTGAGTATCCACAGCACATGAATAATAATGTTATTAGACAGACACAAAACGTGTCGCCCGGCCTGTCACACCTAACGATCTAGATAGTCGAGCATCTTGCCTTGCCTCGAACAGGGCGGCCTATGTAAAAATGAAAGCTAAATCCAAGGAAAATGATATAAAGGACCAAACAATAGTCGCCACCACTGTGAAAAGCAAGATGAATCGTCATGGCTGAAAAACACAAAATTCTGCCTCCATCAGGCAACCTCTTTACCTGCACTGAGCAAAAGGTACAAGCATTTGTGCATGTTAAACCCCTCTAAATCGAACACTGTGCGCCGAAAAGTCAACAAATGCCGAGCGGCAGACTGAGTGACCCTGACAGTTCTGAGCCAAGAGCTCAGCACATCCTCAGTCACTGCTGATCACTGTCACATTCAACAATATTCATATTTTAATAGAATTATTGTTGAATTGATTGATTTGACATTTGTCATTTTGCAATTGCATTTTTGTGATCAGATTGATTTTTTAGCAAAAAAACAAAAACATTAACCTCATAACTTCATAAGAATAAGTAAATACCCACATTTTAACTCCCACGATCGGACGGGCTTTGACCTCAGTTTATCAATTGTCCTTTAATTCTTACAAAAGGTGTGTATGTATTAAATTAAAACCAATCACTCAATGCTACTACTAAAATCCCCGTATCTACGTGTAGACGGGCAGTATATCGTATCTTGGCTATGATTATGTGGCTTGAAATCCGGGTGTGGAGCTACTGTTCGGTCACACCTCTCCATCTTTTTAAGCTTTTACAACCCTATAAATAATTGTCTAAGACATCAGTTTGAGACCAGCTCAGTTATCGATATCTCACCTGGTCTACTACAAGGTTAGCAGCTTCTAATTCCAATATTTCCGACAGATTTCTCAATTATATTACAGCTGACTTCGATCACTTTTTTGTCCAACTACGGACGGCCATAGGATTGTGCAGCTTACGTCAATCGTCGCAGCTCCTCCCCTCGCTTTGGACTCCCGTCAGTACTTTTCCGGGGTGATGTCCGACTTATTTTACTTTTCACCCCCCCCCCCCCCCCCAATTTCTCCAAGAGAGCCTCAAGAGGTGATGCCTGGCCTGCTTGAGCTACAACAAGTCAGTGTGTTTGAACCTAGATGGTTCGAGTCCCTACACCAATTTCCATATCAACTCGCTGCATTATATTTTCGGTGCATGTTTAACATGGGGGGGGGGGGCTCATTTGTGGAATAAATTTGAGGTTGACCTACTACGCTGCTGCCGGGGGTTCTGAAACCAGGGTGTGGAGCTTTCGAAACATTGAAGCAGGCCGAGCCGGGGTGGGGTGTGCGGGGGTGCGACACCCCACCCCTCCTCAAAAAATGAAAAAGGTCCGCTTATGATGTTTGAAGTTCCGCTTTGTCATGTAGAAAGGTCCGTTTTGGCAAGTTAAAGTTTGCGGCTTGGGTAATTATGTTGTATTAAGGGCTGTGGTGCAGTGGTATGTGATGACTATTAGCTATTCCATTACATTACGCATGGGTGACGTTATTTTACTGTTTTCTCAACGCTTGGATGCTATCATTCCACCCCCCCCCCCCTGTCCTTCAGAATTTTGAACGGACTGGAAAAAGTTTAGGTCCCTGCGAGCGCAGCGAGCCGAAAGAAAGGTTTGTTGTACGCAAAAGGTTCCGCTTCTCTGGCAATCCTCACCCCCCCCCCCCCCCCACCGAAATTGCCTGCTCGAGGCCGATTGAAGCCGCTTTTTTCTATGTTAATCATGCAACTTGTATTTATGCGTAAAATTGTTAAAGTAAAGCCAGTCAGTAAATGCACTTTTCACGATCTATATATTATTGGGGAACATACCCCTAGCAAGAGTTTCTCCAGGAATGGCATATGGGAGTTGAAATGGGCTATTCCAGAAAAAAAAATGCCCCCTCTATAGAGGGCGCCGGACATCCAGACTTTTTGGCACTTTTTGAAAGCTGGAATTCCAGAATTTTAAGGTCTAATAGGGGGTGGGAATTCCAGCCATTTTATGTATAGAGGATGACGGAATTCCAGTGGTTTTTATTTTTACGCATTTTTCAGAGGACAGCTGGAACAATCAATATTTTCAACACCCTATATTACCCCGCAACATAAATCCTATGGCATCCATGGGTTTTTTTTTTACATTGGTAGTCTAGGAATTCTGGAATTTTATGGATGTGTGTCCTGGAATGGTACGGAAGGTATGTGTCCT